>LPNX010557188.1:163435-218883 GCA_001517045.1 Pseudotsuga menziesii
TATTTTAAACACATAGAAATTTAATTACCAAAACTTTTAATAACTGTCACTGTAAACGCAAGGCCAAAAGCCTATTTAAATAACCATAACGAACTGTAATAATCAAGGCTCGAAGCCTGTCTGTGTTCATTTTCACATTTAAATAACTCAAAGGCTTAAAGCCTGTAACCCTGTCTTAAAAACCAAAACATACAAGTAAAATAACAGTTTACAACCACGGCCGTAGCCGGTTAAGCTCTTAAAGAGCTAGGGTTTAACCCAAAATCAAAACAGTACATCTACCAACCCTCGCCGTAACATTTTACAAGTAGAACTTTAAATACAGTCTCGGCTTGAAGCTGTAACCCTCTAATCACAGAGATAAACCCTAGTGAAATAGGGAAGAACTCTACAGCTAAGCGAAGAGCAGAGAAACCAAGATTATGCACCCTGTTAACAAACAGCATGGAGACGGACATCGAAGGACCGGGCTTACCAGGAAGCGCCGAGCCATGTCTTCTGTGCACAGCAGCTACTATCTCGAAGGGTAAGTCTGCCATTGAAGGACAGATACTTTTGGAAGGAAAACCTGCCAACAACAAATGAATTTCATTATATAACCCTAACAGTTACATAACGACAGTTTTTAAAATAAAATGCATACTGTAAATTGAAATTGCTTACCTGCAAAGATTCTAGCAGTAAGCAGACTGGAACGAGGGTGCTGGAACCCTTTCCTCACCAAGAGAATCGAACAGCCCTCAACCGGGTACACAAAATAAAAATACAGCACAGCCTGCAAGGAGTCAACGCAGCCACGAAGGAGCTACACAGAACAGCCACAAAGAGCAGTGCAATAACAACCCGCAAAGGAACAATACAACGCTGCTACGAAGAAGCAGTGTAATAACAACCACCAGGGAGAAATGCAACGAAGCCCACGAAGGAGCAGTGTAATAACAGCCACCAGGGAGAAATGCAACGAAGCCCACGAAGGAGCAGTGTAATAACAGCCACAAGGGAGAAATGCAACGAAGCCCACGAAGGAGTAACCCAACACAGCCCACACAGGAGCACAACGAAGGCGGTCACACACCAGGCTGTCTCCCAGTGAAACCGACCAGCAAGAACCACTAGGGTTGACAGAGGAGAGCTCAAAGCCCGCAGGAGAAATAAAGAAAAGACTGAAGCGTTTTGGAGGCAAGTCAACTTATATTGCCCAATGCATGGCGAGGAGACAACCACGTTATCCCATAAAATTTTTCCAACAAGTGGGTCGATCCCTAATGTTTCGAATCTCCTTGTGATTGCCAACAAAATCATTTCGGGAATGTTCCATATAATAGCTTTGCCAACTTAATCATAATGTCGAAGGTGCTATATATCATTACCCCTCGACCTTGACCTGCATAAGGTCAAACATCCCAACGTTATTAATATTACATTGAATTATGTATAAACCATATCTCGTGTTATATCAACCATCGTGTAATATATTATTACATTGAAATATGAATTTAAACTATACCCTATTTTTGATATGTAAACCATAATGTATATAGTTAATATTCAATATGCATTATAACTTTGGAGTAATGGCTTGTAGTGTTAAAGCCAAGTATTCCTCATACTAAAATCATGACTACAAGGATGACTGGTTATTGTCAAGTCTAGTTTAGTAAATAGATCATAAAAGTTACTTGGGAGACCTCACTTGAGGTTAGTTCATTGATTATAGTATAATCAATGAACTCAATTTACAAGACTAATGATAACTGATGGTAAAATTATAGTCGCATAATTTAAACAGTTTATACCTTACGATCAATTACCATAACGTAATAACGTTAACAAGGAGCCTAGCCATGTTTTTCTTGTCAAGTGCTATTATTATTTATGAGTTATTTTCTCAAGGAATGACCATGTGCGACATGGGAAATAGTTCGTATCATGAATTATATCTTTATAAATGTCCTTTTCCATAAGTATCCAAGAACTCTGTTGGTTTACATGATTGGAACTGGTGATAAAAATCATTCAAATAAAGGGACGACATTTCAAAACTGTAATGGCCTCTTGTCAACCTTTGAATTTCACTAATGAACTTTATCCTCATAGCTGTTACTAGTACTAGTAATTTCAATAATTTTTATAGACAGTGTTGGAAAAGAAAATATACATAACCTGTTATCATTATCTCTGAATATCTTTTCAATTGAAGAGTTCATAGATATATTGGGAAATAACAATTCTTATCTCTAGTGTATTTAAACCTTCTCATCATATTTTGCTTTATATCAAACATGAAATAAAGGAGGCTATACCTATAGAAGCTGAATAGTCCGTTTAACATACATTTAGTTCTCTACTGAAAGCACTTGAAACAACATATGATTTATTTTACTCTAGAATGACCTGTTAGCAGCAATCCCAAAAAATTTACCTGTCAATCTGTAAGATAAAGGAAAACTGTGTGCGTTAGCTTTACAGCTAAGTAAGCCTAGTCTAACGTAGTTTATCCACATGCTGTTGCAAACAGAGAACAATTAGAAAACTGAAGAAAGATAAACTCAACTAACATTCCAACCAAGTAATGATCTTACAGTTACAAAGTAAATAGCATTAACTAAACAGTATTTAACGATTGTGTTAACATACAATTATGCTATTTAAAATTTTTTTAAATTTGTGAAAAATTTGGGGTTTTGACAAGAATGATATTTTCCAGCTGTGATAGCTCCCCTGTATGGCCAAAATGAACATTATGGCGCATAATTCTGCTAAAACTTATGAAGTATTCAATTTCAAGCAACTTGTCTCTGCCCAATTCAGGACTCCATGGAAAAGCACCAGCTTCCTTAACATCAATATCTGATAGAGTGATCCAGCCAAGTACAAAACAATATCTTTCAAGTATAAGCTCATGCACTTGGGAAGCTTCCCTATTTTGCCACACTTCCAAAATGCGACAAACAACAGAATAGAGATCAGACCAATTTAAACCCAGATCTTGAAGAACTTTGTGTTCTACAATACCCCAGTTATGAACCCCACTAACATCAATCAGTTGCTGAAAGAGATCAGCCATTCCATGCTCTTCTGTGACTCCCTCATTCACATTTATAACACTTTGTACCACATGATATACCCATGATTCTAAATAGCCTGTTCCTGTGGGAAGCTGAAAAGTTCCTCCTTGTGTAATCTGTATTAACTTATTTCTTATATTGAACATCAACTATGATGGGAAGGCAATGTAATGAATGCAATTATTTATTATATTGATGATAATAATAATAAACAACAATTAATGAAGTCACACATACCCTAACTAAGGGACACATCCATTTAACCAATGTGACCAGTCAATTTGTATATATACTGGCATGGGGTCATTTTATATTCATTCATTCTATCATCTATTTTATTTATTATTTATTATTCTATATGGATTTGTGTCTATTGTCCTTGTTATGCTGGTATTTGTTAGTAAATGAACTTTGTTCATTTCAAACTTTGCCTGAGCAGTGATATATGTACTCATTCTGTGTTTTGCTAATACATCACTGGATACTTCACAATAATTCACGAGAGGTCTTACGTATTTTCCACTGATACAAAATTAACAATGCCATAAGCTTGGGCCTGTGTTGCTGACATCTGAATGCCATGAGATGTGAGTGTTATATAGGTGCCAAGTTACAGTGTCTTCAAGATAGAGGCTTGGCACACAGCAAGTTCTTGGCATAATCTGTTGTGTTCAATTGTAGTATACATTTCCTTGTGTCATATCAGGTTTAACTGCATTCAGGAGGACTTGAGTACGGGTAAATACTAAATCTTAACATCAGAGGTCAGTTTAACTAGTAATAACTGTAGGTAATTGGTTAGTGGCTGCTTGATGTTGCTTGTTGCTAGCAGTTAGTACTACAGTGTTATTTCTAGCTATCATTTGAAGCTTGTGAGGTCTCACAAGACTCCATCTCATTTTCATAAGAAAGCCTTTAGTTAGGACATGTCCTTTCTCTAAAAAAGACCCATTCTTCATGTGGGGATGCAAGTTCTTTGCTTCCTGAGAAATTCTTATGTATTTTGTTTTAGTGGTTATTTGTGGACTCTGTTGTGTCTGCCATCTTGCCCCATCTGGTCTATAATCACTTTTCTTTTGAAGGTAAATTGATATGGTTGTGTGATTCAGCTTGCCTATGACTAAATCAAAATGTTTGCCTACAATAGTGAACATGAAGACTAATTTGTAAACTTATAACATGATTTGTGTGAATTAGGTGGTGGAAATGAATGAAATACACTGAGAACATGTGACATGATTAGCTTGTAGCCTTTTTTGAATTTTCTTTACTCTTTTTTTGTACTTTGGAGCATAACAATAATTTAGGTACTACCTCATCATTTTTTTTGATCATCTATTTCTGACATCTATTTTTTTCAGAACATAAATTTCAGGATTCTGACAATAATTTTGTGCTTCAGGTTATTAAGGGTGAGCCTGTTATGGAAGCATGTTGTAGAGCTAACATTGGTGGATACCACATAACTGACTATATGAAACGACTACTTTCTCTCCAATATCCTCGTCACGTGTGAGCATCTAATTTATTCAATTTTAACTCCAAACTCGATGGTTCTTGATTTCAACATCTCACTTCAGTTAAATAATAAACTTGTGACATGAATCGTGAACAGTGGAAACATTACTTGGGAGAAGGTTGAGGATCTGAAAACAATCCATTGCTATATAGCACAAGATTACCATTCAGAGTTGGATATCTTTCAGGTAGTGTTAACTGGAATTATTCAAGGTTTTGTTTGTTTTCTTACACGAAAATAGCATAGTTCATAAGCCAAATGCCTGTTTGTGAATAATGTATCTGTTTAACTTTTCTCATTATAAGGATTTTAGTTTGAACATCGCAGAGAGATAGCTAGTTTTATATTAGCTAATTGTTTTCAATTCACGATTGTCAATCTTTCCGTGAATGATCTCTTCGTTTATCAATGGTTTTGACCTTTTAATACGTTTTTCCTGAAGTTCTATCCTGTATTTTTCCCTGTGGAGAATCATGTGTCGAAGAATCAACATCAGTCTTGAAATTAGCAAAGACCAGCAAACCAATTGTGTGCTGTTAAGTTCCACTGGAGGACAACTGACATTGTTGAGGGTAGAAAAAATATTCTCTACCATTTTGATTTTTTCAAATGCATTTGAAGAATGAAAAGCCATGAGAAGAAATAGGGATGGAAGACTTGCAAATGTGTATTATTCATATAGTTTTAGGCTGTTATAAGCATGTACAATGTGATCTACAATGTATTTTTTTTTAAACATTTATAGCCGTCGCTTAAGCGATGGCCTGCAGGTTATTTTTTTTAAAAATCCGTTGGATAGCCATCGCTTAACCGATGGCATGAATGTTATTTTTTTTTTTTAAATTCGACTACCGTTGCTTATCCGATGGCAACAACTGTCGCTTTACCGACGATTACAACTTATAGCTGTCGCTTAACCGACGGCATGAAGGTTATTTTCTTAAAAAAAATTCACTACCGTCGAAGAAATTTTGTCGCTTAACCGACGCTTTACATTTAACCAACGGTAAACTTAGGTGTCACTTAACCGACGGATTGAAAAGATGTTGGATAACCGACGATAAGCCACCGACGCTTAAAAAAAATCATAGTGTCGTACATGCGACAGGGAAGTGTCGAAAATCCGACAATACGGCCGTCGGATTATTGGTCGAAATGTAGTAGTGGCTCTGCACTCATATCTGATCTTGTAGGAACCAATCCTAAAGTCACATAAAAATGGCCCCCAGTCCTCCTTGACTGAGCTACTTGGTAACTGACCAGGTGCCTCCATTCTCCTAGAGAATGGCATTTGCCCTTACATTCGACCTGCTCATCGGAATGGCCAACACTCACATTTGATATGGAAGGAACTTAATCCTTTAGCCATGACAGAATGGATCATCCCTTACATCTGATCAAGTGGGAACATATCCCTCTATCACATCAGAATGGCTACTTAGTCCTAGACTGAGTTTTCCTGGTACCTCACTAGGCAGCTCCATTCAAAGAATGGAAATTGCCCTTACATCTGTCCTACTCGATAGAATGGCTAGCACTCATATTTGACATGGAAGGAAGCAATCTTCTCACCATGACAGAATGGATCAGCCCTTATATCTGACCTACTTGTCAGAATGGCTATGGATCTCAGCACTCATATCTGACATGGAAGGAACCAATCCTCTCACCATGATAGAATGGCTCAACCCTTACATTTGACCATGGAAGGAACCAATCCTCTCACCATGATAGAATGGCTCAACCCTTACATTTGACCATGGAAGGAACCAATCCTCTCACCATGTCAGAATGGATATGGGACTCATCACTTTCCCTTGGAGGAAACCTCTATCTGGAGAACACCAAGCTTCTCCCTGAAGTACTCGAACTTCACCCTAGCAAATGGATTTGTCAATACATTAGCTATATGTTTTTCCATCACAACATATTGGATCTTCACTGCTTCCCTCTACAACATATCCCTGATATAGTGGTACTTGATCTCGATATGCTTCGACTTTTCATGGAACACTGGATTCTCTAACAACTTTATGCAACTCTGGTTGTCACAATGTATACAAGTAGCACCCAATTAGATATCAAATAAATTAGATAGTAGCTTCCGCAGCCACACTGCCTCACAACTAGCTGAACAAGCTGCGAAATACTCTACTTTAGCTGTACCCAGTGCCACACAAGATTGCTTCCTGCTAAACCAAGAGATCACACCTGATCCCATACTGAAGCAACAACCTGACGTGCTCTTCCTATCGATGGCACTGCCTGCCCAATCTGAATGACCATAACCCTCCAGGTTAATCTTCTGATTCGCATCGTACTTGAGCCCATAATCAACTATACCCTTCAAGTACCTCAAAATATGCTTTGCAAAAATCAAGTGAACATGTCTCAGATCTGTCAGGAGCTGGCTCAAGGTGTTCACAGCAAATCAAATATCTAGTCTCATGTTTGTCAGGTACATTAATGACCCAATCATCTGATGATACATTGTAGCATCAACCGACTTTGATGAAGCATCATTCAATAGCTTCAGGTTCGATGCCATAGGTGTGGCCATAGCCTTGCAGTCCATCATCCCAAACCTCTTCAGGATTTCTACTGCATACTTCCCTTGTCCAAGGAAGATTCCATTTGCACTCTGCCACACTTCCATACCTAGAAAGTAATGCATCATCCCCAAGTCCTTCATTTCGAACTTAGCAGCAAGCTTTATCTTCGTATCAACAATCAACCCATCTGTACTTGTCACAAATAGATCATCTACATATAGTAGAAGCATCATTGGGCTGCCACCTTCAACCTTGTAGTAAAGGTTGGAATCTGCTTTACTCTTGGTAAATCCCAAACTGAATAGAAAGATGTCAATTCTGTCACACTAGGTCCTGGGTGCCTGTTTCAAATCATACAGGGCTTTCTTCAATTTGCATACATGAGACTCTCTATCATGTGTCTCAAGACCGAGTGGCTGCTCTACATACACTTCATCTCCTACTACACCATTCAAGAAGGCAGTCTTGACATCCATTTGATGTATCTTCCATTTCATCACTGCAGCTAGAGAAAGTACTGATCTGATGGAAGTGTATCTGGCTACAGGTGCGAAGGTTTCTTCATAATCTATTCCTCCTTTCTGAGAGAAACCCCAAGCCACAAATCTTGCCTTATATTTTTCAATGCTACCATCTACAACATGCTTGATCTTGTATATCCATTTGGAAGTTACAATTGACTTCCCTTCTGGTCTTGGGACAACATCCCAAACATCATTCTTTATGATCGATTGGTATTCTTTGATCATAGCATCCTTCCATTCATTTCATTTTTTGTTGCTTCTTCATAACTGGAAGGTTCTTTATCAATGAAATCACATAGTAAAGCTACATACCCGGAGCAGGATCTGGTCCTCTTTCTTTCTCTATGATTCTCTTCTGGAGCCCCATATCTCTCTACACCTTGGATAAGTTCTTGTACCCAAGCAGGTTTCCTCTTATGAGGATTCTTCTCCAGAGGTGGATCTACAGGTCTTTGTGGTTCTTTGAAATCTTGATCTTCTTCTTGAGTTTCTTCATTCATGGTTGTATCATGAATTTTGGGTGCTTCTGCTTCTTCAAGTTCTTTAGCAGGTCTTTTTCTGGATTTGTTGTAAGCTATGTCTTCATCAAATGTCACATCCCTACTGATGTCAATCTTCTTGTATCCTGGGAAATATATTCTATAATATTTCAAGCTTTCAGAATATCCCACAAATATACCCTTCTTTTCTGAAGTATCTAATTTTGTTCTCTTCTCTTTCGAAATGTGTATGTACACAGGCTAGTCGAATATTTTGAGATGGATGACTTCTTGTTTCTTACCGGAGAACACTTCTTCAGGAGTCTTGTTCTTGAGTACTCGGTGCGGACTACGGTTCTGTACATACACCGTTGTTTAGGCAGTTTCAACCCAAAGATGCATAGGAAGATCTTGATCATGAAGCATGGCTCTTGCAGCTTCCATGATAGTTTTGTTCTTCCGTTCCGCAATCCCATTCTGTTGTGGACTATAAGGAGTGGACAACTCCCTCTTAATCCCTAATTATTTGCATAGCTCTTTGAATTCATTCGAAGTGAATTCTTCGCCATTATCTGAACGAAAAGTCTTGATCTTCTTTTCAGTGTGGTTTTTGATCAAGGCTTTGAATTCCTTGAACTTGTTGAATACTTCATCTTTGTTCTTCAAGAATTAAACCCATGTCTTCCTAGAAAAGTCATCAATAAAATAAACATAATATGCATTCCCGCTTAGTGAGTTTGATGACATAGGACCACATACATCAGAGTGGATGATTTCCAATATTCCTTTTGCTTTTCTTTCGTTGCTTGGAAATGTCTTCTTTGTATTCTTTCCTTTCGCACATCCTTTGCAAACCCCATCATATTTTGCTTGGAATTTTGGAAGACCTTCAACAACTTTGCTTGCAATAGGTAGTGCTTTGTAATGCACATGTGCAAGCCTTCTATGCCAAAGTTCACTTGGCTCTACTATGTCATGGACCAAGGCTTGTTCTGGATGGCCCTTTAATTTGTACAAACCTTCTTCTTGTTCTCCAATTACCACTGCATCATCGATAGTATTTCCTCTTTGACACATGATGACTTGACCATATATGAATGCAAACCTCATTCCTTTTGCATCCAATGCTGATATGGAGATAAGGTTCTTCTTGAGTACTGGCACAAACAATACTTCCTTCATTGTTAGAGACTTTCTAGAGTCTAGCTTATAGGAATATTCCCCACTACCTTTTATTGGATATTGGTAGTCATCTCCTAGTTTCACCTTGTGAGGTGATTCATGTTCTGACAATCTCACAAAGGATTCCTTGAATCCAGTCATATGTTTGGAAGCTCCACTGTCTATAATCCAATCGTCACTTCCATGAGTAATGTTACCTGTGAGAGCAGAAATCAAAACATATTCATCCTTGCTTGAAGAATCTTCACTTTCATATCTAGTTCTTTTCTTGGATGGTTCATCATCCTCTGCAGCATGAGCATGATGTCTTCTTTTGTTCCCCTTCTTCTTATGAGAGTGGACCTTGTTCTTAGGACAGTCTTTTGCAAAATTTCCTATCTCATCACATGTATAACATCTTAATCTATATAGGTTCTTTCTATTGTTATCTCTTTGTTGAGGATTCTTACCTTTGGAGTGATGAGTACTTCTTCTACCTTTCTTGGAGTGAAATGTGAGAGCTTGGTCTTCACTTCCCATCTTCTCTTCTCGAGTTGCTATCTGTGCTTCTTCTTTCTAATTTCTTTCTGGCACTGATTCCTTGGATGAAATAATCCCATGACCTAGGAAGGCAATTTAGAGTTGTCATCACAATCTCTGCATTCTCCACTTCTTCAACTACAACTTCTAATTGTTCCTTGATCTGAGAAACCCTTGTGAAGTAAGACTGGATGGTCTCTGCATTTTGAATCTTCACATTCTTCAGTTGATTCCTCAGAGTCATCTTCCGTTTTATGTTCTTCCCTTCAAATAATTTGGTTGGGGCATCAAACATAGCTTTAGGTGTCTTGAGAGAGGACACCTGAGGTATAAGGTGATCCTTGATAGAATCAGCAATGATCCTCTTTGCCATAACCATCTGCTTCTTATGTAAGGATTTTTCCTCATCTCCCTCTGGAACTGGAACCTCCTCATGGATGTAGGAGTCTAATTCATTCTCTTCTAGGACCAGGGAGATCCTATACTTCCAGGCTCGGAAGTTATCATCTCCCTCAAGCTTGGTATGATGAGACATCTTAAATTAAGAACCTCAAATGGAAATACAAAATATTTAGATCTTACCAAGTTAAGATATTAGATTTGGATTTGGAGCTGAAATCCCGTAGTACTGGATCAGGAGCAAATTAGGGTTTTGGTTTTCTGGAGATCTATCAACCCAAATTCCTTGAAATTCATCCATAACTTTAATTTTGGGGAGGAGATCAATCTAGGCCTGTCCTCACTGAAAAATTCATCTTCTGTGAAAAGCCCTAATTTTCGGCAGTAGTGTCAGGTCCAAAACTGAAAAACATCAGAATTGGATTCTGCTTCGACAGAAAGATGTGCCCTAAGGAGGAGAGTTATTCCACCTTACTTTTGCTGAAAATATGTGGAGGAAGATCCACAAACTAGGAAGCCCTAGTTCCCGCAGCTGCACAGTGTCTTCTTCTCAGGTTAGCTCTGATACCATGTTAGTTTTTTAACATTAAGCTAGCATTATTAGGATCTTTAACTGAGAGAATAACAAGTACAACAATCAAACACAAGAGACAATGAACACAACATTTTTCCTCAGGGGAGAAAACCCCACAACTTCTTTAGAGATAGAATCAACACCAAAACAGTAAAAGCCCAAAACAGTAAGTGACCTCCCAACAGCAGTAATATTCTTCTTGTCTAGCCCTAGTATCTTCTCCTTCCTCAACTATGCACTACACTTGAGTGTGTATGAGTTGTGTGATAAATAGAGACTCCAGTTCTCTATTTATACTAATCCCTACATGACTAAAACCCTACCAGGTTCGACCTCTACTAGGAGAGTCTAATAACCCTAGTGCCACGGAACTGCAGGGACTTTAACTCTTAGACAATCGGAGGGTTACCCATAATGAATTAACATGAATTATTTACATTATTGATCCTCCCAATCGGATCATCGGGGCATGACAACATGACTCAATTACATTATAGATACATCTCGGAATAAACATTGGGTTACAATACATAAGATACATAGATGAATACATTCCAAAGTTACAAATACATCAACAACAACCTCTGAACAACATATACAACTGCTAAGGCCAATTTCTCGACGTGGGAATACCTAAGTTCAGGTCCGGCTAAAGCGTGACTGAGATAGTAGACGACATGCTCTTGGAGCTTATCATCCTCCTGGACTGGGACTACCCCTATGGTCGACTCAGATGTGGCCAAATACAATATAAAATTTCTAGAGTAATTTGGCGGACGCAATAATGGTGTCGACAACAAAGATTTTTTTAATGCCTCGAATGCGAGTTGTGCAATTTCATCCCATATAAATGGGGTGTCCTGTTTTAACAGGTGCATGAAACCATTAGTAATCTTGGCATAATTTACAATAAAATGTTGAAGGAAATTGGACTTCCCTTGCAGGCTCTTAAGCTACCTGATAGAACGAGGAGGAGGAAAATTTACAATGGCCTCAACTTTCAAAGGATCCACTTGAATGCCTTTGTTAGAAACAATGAATCTGAGTAGTCTCCTTGACTCGACACAGAAAACGTACTTGTGGGGATTCAAGCGAATTTTATAGTATCTGCATTGTTCAAAAATCAAACGCAAGTGATCTGGGTGATCGATCCTCTTATGAGAATGTGCTGGCAGAACATCAAGGTAGGGTTCGACAATGGATTTAATATCATGAAAGGCAAAAGTCATTGCTTGCTGAAAGGTTACCCCAGCATTTTTCAATCCAAAGGGCATTTTCTTGTACGTGAAGGTACCCCAAGGACAAATAAAAGTTTTTTTATGTTGGTCTTTCGGTTTAATTTGGATTTGATTATATCTAGAGAAACCATCCATAAATGAAAAGACTTCACTTCCCACGCAAGCATCAATAATTTGATCTATAAATGGCGTGGGATAGTTGTCCTTAGGAAAAGCTTTGTTTAAATCTTGAAAGTCAATACAAACGCGTATGGTTCCTTGCTTTTTATCAACAGGAATAGGGTTGGATACCCATTCTGTCAAAGCTATGGGATAAATGAAACCGACTTTCAACAGTTTCTCAACTTCATCCTTTACTGCCGCCACTTTACGCGGGTTGACAGGTCTCAACTTTTGCCAAACGGGTTTAGCGTCAGGGTATGTTCGGATTTCGTGATTGACTATTGATGGATCAATGCCTGGCTTCTCCTCATATGACCAGGAAAAAATGTCAATGGAATTACTTAAACAAGGCAATATAGATCGCAATATCCTCTGGAGAGCAGTTTGCGTCGATATGTACATTTTCCACAACGTTTGGATTTATAGAGATGTTGATAGGGATAGTAGCGAACATGTTTGCCATATTCCCCTCAGCAAACATTCCTCCCCTTGGTAAGGGATTAATAGGCATATCAACATCGCCTGCCAGTCTCATATGGAACTCCTGGTTCTCTATTCTACTTAACTCTGGAAGAAAATAGGATCGATGGTGAATATCTTCGCAAATCTTATCTCGTCCACACATAGCTTCTAGAATGGCTTCATCCAAAGGTAAAACCATATCTAAGCAATCTCTAGAATGCAAAGAGTTCTCTGTCCAAGCAGGCAAATAGGCTTCTTCCAGTTCCTCTGAGACTGTGAGAGGGACCGGAATAGGATCAACAATGGTATGGATGATAACTTGATAGGCCACTTTCGCTATCGATAAGGGCACTTCAGGTTCATGGTGGGAAGGGAGAACCCAAGGATCAGTCCTATCAACAACCATAGCTATGGACTTCCCCACACGGCCGATGCAATAGCAGACATGGCATAAGTGCAACATTTCCCCAAAAGCAACTTATAATGCAAAGGTGCATCAATTGCATCTACCTCAACAGACACTGCTTTCTCTGCCAACTTAATTTCAAAAGATGGTAGGATACCTTGTGGACGGAATGACCTTCCGTCAAAAGCAATAAGTAGGGTGTTTGATGGAACCAGCTTTGGGGATCCAAGAGCTTTCTAACAAGACAAGGACATAACACATGTAGAAGCACCCTCGTCAAAAACTGCCATTCCAATGGTATTTACATCATGGATGACATCTATAGATAAGGCTACATGATATGGTAGGCAAATTTTGACATCAGACAAATTAAATTTCACCATGAGAGTGGATGAGTCCATACTGCCTAAGGCTGCTAAGAGTGCGTCCCACTGGGCGGAACAACTCTGTAACACCTCTAAAGCTGACATTGCACAAGGAGTCTAGGCTAATTCTTCAACTACAAAGTAGTTTGCTACAACCCTAGCATTAGGATTATGCAAGGTTTTCTTAAATACACCTTTCGGTATCTTGGGCATAATTTTGGTAGGGTTCTCAATCGTGAGAGGGTTAGAAGTTTCACCTATCGACTTACCATTCTCTAAGGTCTCTTTTTCATAGTTCTTGTTTCTGGTTTGTAGTAAAGTCTCGAATCGAACCATGTTGATATAATTGGGGTTAGGAGCATTTGGGGTGCCCCCCACTGCATTTTAAGCTGAAGCAAAATTCTGTCCTTGGGGAAAAGGATCCTTCAGGACAGCCGGTTGTTGGGATTTTAACAACTTCTGAGCTTGTTCCATAAGGGGACATAGATGGGTCAAGTGATCTTCATGGCACAACTTACATGGGAATTTCACCTTCTTATTTTCTTTCTTGCCCCCATCAGCATTGTTTATGGGTTTTTGCTTGTTTTGTTTTCCCTCACCCTTTTTTCCTCTCTTCTTTTTCCCATCGGGCTGCTGATTTCCCTTTTGAGAGGTTTGTGCAAAAACATTTGCATCTTGGGTAGGGGGTGACCTTTGCTGCCTCCACCGTAGAATGTTTGACGGGAAATTGATGGAGTTGTTTGGCAAAAGATTCTATAGTGGGAGAATTCACGGAACCAACCACACCATCAGCGTGGGGTCCAGGGTTAGGTTTCTCTGCATTATGCGTTGGCCTCGGTGCCTCAAGGATAATATCATATAAGATCCTAGACTGAGAATATATCAAATCTAGTTGCTGGGCCCTGAGGATAGCTTCTTCCTCATTCGTCACTCTTGAAGTAGATACATCCTTAGACTTATAAGGCAATAGGGATTTAAGGAACCATTCTAATGAGAACTCAGGAGGTATAGTGGCTTTCATAAGGCTCTTCCATCTTCTCCACTCTTGGTTGTGATCTGAAATATGAGTGTCCTTGTTCTGTCGGAAGGTAGATAACAAGTCTTTCCTGAAATCATAATGGGCAGGAAGCTGGAAGTGACTAAGGAATGCATTAGCCAAGTCCCAAAAACTGCTAAATGCAGCAGAATGCAATTCAATGTACAATTTTGCTACAGTACTTGTCAAATTTCTTTGGAATAGCCTCAACCGAATTGAATCCTTGTTCAGTGAGTTGGAAGAGAACCATAAATGGAAAGTGGTGGCATGAGCTCCATGATCATCACCAACTTTGCCTTCGAATTTTTGGATATCCGAGGGAAACTTGGTAGGGACAAGTGGCCAGGAGGGATCATGTCTCACCGGGTCATTCATTAGTTTCGAAAAATATGGCAAGTTTAACATTGCCAGGAATGGAAGCTTGGGTCTAATCGGAGCACTAAAAGTACCAGTTTGGGGATTAGAGGGACTTGCTCCCATATTCGCATATGTGAAGGTGGGGTTGCCCCCTGCTGCCGGTTGTGAAGTGGATGGGTTGCTTTGGAAAGGATTCCATCCATAAGACAATATATTGTTTATGTGAGGTTCAATATAAGAGGTTCTGGCTGCCCCAGTCGAAGCTGGGGTTTGAAAGACAGGAGCAGGTATCCCTTCGCTAAAAAGCAAAAAAGGAGAGCTCATGAACGGAGCTGAAACAGGAGTTTGAAAACCTTGACCATAAGGATTAGTGTTTCCAAAATGCACCCCTACATATGAGGGTGTTGGGCATATGTATGGAGTGTATGGGGGAATGTGCCCCCCATTCCAAGAAAATCCTTGGACAAAATTCGAGGATCCTATAGGACCACTCTGGGCAATGTGTGCAAAGGAAGTAGGAACTATAGGTACACTAGGAATCCCAGTGACCATACCACTAGAAGCACCTGCTAGACTTGTGGGAGCCAGTGGTTGAACCACTCGGCTAGCTAGAGTTAATGGTATAGTAGGTATACTTGTTCTAGGGGCACCTACCAGGGGAGGTAGCACCCCTTCAGTCAGTGAGGCTGAGGTGGAAGTAAAAGAACTTTCTCCTACAGTAGACATTATTCTGCCCACAGGGACATCAATCAAAGGTGGGTCGAAAGGACGAACCTGAATGATCATCGGATCATTTAAGTCAGTTAGAGGTGAATTAAAATTCCTTGCAAACTCGTCAGCCTGCAAGTCTTCTATATCAACTTTGTTTAAATTAAAACGTTTTTCCCTAAGTTCTGGTTCACCTTGAACTTCACTAACTCCTATCAGTTCGAAAGAACTGTCTGTGTCTAATCTCTGCCTTTGAGGGGGAGGCGGAGGTTCCAATGTGATAAGCGAAGGAAGGTTTTGCAACCTTCATGATTTTCTAATAGATTGGTCCTACACAATTGTAAATTTGACTCTTCACACCCTAAGGTCGGCTAAAACATAGACAAACCACAGATCAATCACTACAAAAAATTTCTTAAAGTCTCAACAATCACAAGGGTGTAAGGTATGCTTTCCTGAAGAAAGCTGAGAGATAGTTTCTTGGCATCCTTGAAGAGGTTCTTAGGCACAAGTAGAGGAATCACCCACCTCCCTCCTACACTTTCGACAAGGGTTACCTTCCAAGCCCGTCCAAGTTGAACAAGAAATAGCCTTCTGATTTACCTGTGTATAAACCCTAGATGTCCAAGAGACTAGAGGCTACCTTAACTATATCAACAGTCTGGGGGGACAGTCGCAAGCCTGATTCGTACTCATGGGTAGGGTAGCAAAGCCCGAAAATCTGTCTAGGATAGAATCCCCATATCCCAAAAACCTTGGTCTACATTTTGACAAGGAATCAGAGGGTTATCTCCTCAGTCCAATGCCTCCATGAAGCCTCGTGTTTAACTCCCATTTGAGAGGAGCTTCCTAGATACTATCAATAAAGAGAAGGATTTACCTATCGATTGGCCCACTATGTCTAAATTTAAGTACTTATGGGGAGTTTAAACTTCCTATCCCACAAGTCTAGCCTAAGCTAGTAGATGTATGACTCTATAAAACAAAAATTACTAATAAATTTTAAATTATAGCGTTCATTTTAAGGGTTGTTCTTACTCAAAAGGCAAGTGGAGCGAAAGACTATGATATTATTGACTCGATAAGAAAAGTAAAAAGCATGTGTATAAATCAATTCCAAAGCAAATTATCACTACTTAAAACAAGCTTCTTTTTTATTTATTTTTTATTTTTGTCAATATGAACTAATGAAAATGCAACTAGGAAAGAGAAAACTAAGACTTATTTTTGTAATTTTTGAGATTTTATTCAAAAAGTAAAAGTAAAACTACCATATGCAATTCAAATGCAAATGTTTCCAATGCTTTTCTTTTCACTTTTCAAATTCCTCAAAGATTACTATGCACCTTAATGCAACAATTCTTGAGTATGCTTGAATAATCTAACTATATAAAGTAAGCAAAATGAAGTATAGCAGACTTATAAAGACCAAAGATCAACCACCTAAGGAAGACTTGGAAAACACCTAGCTTGGGAAGACACAATGAATGAAAATCACTGAAATCAATCAGAGACAAGTGATAAACCAAGTGAAAAATCATTGAACCCTAATCACTGATTCAGACACACGACACTTGGACCTATACCCAACAGGAAAATCTGATTCAAATTGCTAAAAGAAAGATAATCCAACCAACAAAAACTCAAGGGCTTACTGAAAAGCATGAAGTATGGTTAACAGGGCTATCAAACCTATTGTGAAATTCTAGTACTAAAGACCACAAAGCAAGACAAAATCGACAGAAGGACAGGGACAAGCAACCTTACCCAAAAAATTTGTTGCTCAAGCTTGTACGCGATTGTCTAGAAGAGAAACTCGCATACTATATGCGACTGTCCAATGTAGCAACCCACATACATAGACCTCTGTACGCGATTATGTAGGACAACAACCCGCATACAGGAGTAAAATTTTTCAAAAAAATAAAAATTATAAAGGTCTTCAAAACACCACTACAAGTCCAAACCAAGACAAAACACCACACACTGAATCAAAGCAAAGATTGGGAAAGGATCTACAAGACTAACCCAAAGCAGGCTGGGCTCCCCAATGGAGTCTCTAGTTCTATTGTTCAGGATTAAACACCCTTGTAACCAGGGTTACCAACTTACTACTAACCTTGCAGACAATCAGCTTTAACAGAGTACAAAAAGGAAATAGGAAGAAATTCTTGACTCACCCAATTACCGACAGTTGATCCAAGCTTGATCTTCTTTCGCTCTGCTTCTCTCCAAAGTTTCTAGGGATGCATCTCCTTCACCTGCAAAGAGAAAATTCTCCAAGTACAATCTTATACATGTATATATGAGAGGTTAGATAAACAATATATCTAGTGCATAATCGAATATATTCATCAACCATAATACATGAAAGAGACTCAACACAATATTGGAAGAAGAAGGCTCTTTATTAACAATCAATGAATGAGATAAGAGTACAACACAGCTTCTGAGACAAGGACTCCTCTACAACCAAAGGACTTTGATTTCTACTGCTCCAAGACTTCTGAATATATACCATCAGCATAACTTTGTTCTCCAAACTTTATTGATTAATGCCCTCCCCAAGGCCTCTATTTATACTTTGGGAAATAGAGTGGTTTCGAAGGTTGAGGAGATTGAAATAGTTAGGATAGTTAATGATTAGGGCCCAACTAATCTCCATTAATCATTATTTATATTTTTTAATGTCGAATCAAGATGTATGCAACTATTAATATAGGCAACTAGCGTATGACACGTGAGTTGATTAAAGGAAACCCATGTATGCTGATGTACACGGGTTGTAGTGGAGGTAGTCGCGTATAGTATGCGAGTTGTCAATGGGAATAGTCGCGTACGCACACGAGTTGCAATGAGGATAGTCGCGTACACCATTCAACACTTAGAAAAATAATATGGCAAGCTGATTCAAGGGTAAATGCATCCCATGCCATGCCCATCTATAGTGTTTTGGAAAACTTCAATCCTAAGATGTCCTTTTATGTACTGACATAAGGAATGTCGGCACTCGGATGGAGAAGTGCCGTTTGGGTTGATAACAGTTTGGGTGCTTTTTCCGTGTATGGAAAGCCCTATACGCGGAAAAAACCTCGATTTTCGTGTGGGCTGAAACACACAATTATGGATGGATTAAAAAAATTAATTGGACCATGAAAATTAAAAAAAAATGCATGAAATAGGAAGAGGAAGGCATTAGAATCTACCTAGATCAAACGGGGAGAGATTCCGCCGGACGATGCTCCCGGAATTCGTTTCTGAAGTTCTGAGCTCAAATACACTATGTTGGGTAAAAATTTCAAATGAAATGAAAATTTTTAATATTTTTACTATTTATAGAAATTTTTTGAAATTTTTACCCACTTTCTATAGTTTTTGACCATTTTGGACCGTTTGAACTAATTTGATGATGTAGGAGTCTGTTTTGAGTGCGGTTTGACCGTGGCTTTGATCCGTTCATGCCTATTGTAGGTATGATGTCTAAATTGACATATAGGTTAGGTTTCACATCCATTTGCATGTTGCATGACCTTATGACCATTCCATTTTAACCTTAGGTAAGAACCCATTCCATATTCTCACGGAACCTTCTTGCTGCTTTTAGAAGTGACATGTTGTGAATGGTAGAGCTTTACCATACATGGGTACCCTAGTTAGATCATGTTTTGCATTTGGTGCCCATGCAAACATTCTTCCTTTAGGGTGTGGGAGTCCTTTGTATAGTACCACCATGACTTTGAGCAAGAGCTTCATACTCCTCTTGACCTTTATGCTGGCCTTTTCCCCAGGACTCCCTTTATATGTCAAGTTGTAATTACATTATCATGAGTTTTTCTTGCCTTTTGGAGCCTTATGCCGGCTTCCGTGACTTTGATTATCATCCATATATCTTGATCTTGTCTTATGTCTATCCAAGAAAAGTCATTTTATATATATTTTTCATCTTGATTCCCCCTTTTTTTTACCAAGAGGGGACTTTCCCCCGAGTATCGTTATCCTGCACATGTTTCCTTGCATTGAGCATAGATATGTTCCACTGCTTGGAACTAGTTTGTTTTCTCGTTGACACTTGTCTCCTCCTAGATTTGTAACTATAAAGCACTTTTATTCCTTTTCAAAATATCTAAAAAAGTCCAAAAAAAATCACAAAACCAAAAAGCCGGACAGGAAAAGATGTTATCTTTGGTAGCAGTCGAGTCGTGTCGCCTTCGAACAGAGCACTGTATATCACATCCATTGGTTGGGTTATTAGTTTGACCTTAGGAGCTGTACTCGTATCTCTGAGTTTATCTCCACTGACTGGTTAAGCTTCCAGTCCCTATGGAGCCTCTGTCGATGCCTCATGCATCACAGAGATGTCCCAGTTTTGTATATTAAGTCTATGTTGCCTACATTCAGTCACCATCCGCCTTTGTGCTCTTGTTCGAAGGAAGTTGAAGCTTGAGTCGGCCATTCCTCGGTTGTCTTGACTTTGAATGTTGGCCATTCCCGTTACTATTACTGTTTCGTGAACATCTTGTTTGAGTCCTTCCAGATTATACATCGTTGTTGAGTACCTCATGTCAGTTGATGGGGGATGCCTTAATTCCCTTCGTCCAGCAGATTCAATCCCATCGAATTCAGATCATTTATTCTGGGATAGGATTATAGATTCATTTGAGTTCCTTGAGACTTACAGTCATCAGAGGTAGGTTCTCTCACCATCGACAGTTTTGGGAATACATCAATGTCCCCTGATCGATGGATTCTTCCAAGTGTTCAACCTCAACACATTTATTTGCACTTGTTAGATTGCACTCTGGTACCTTGATTCCCATTTTCATTATCGATGTGTGATATCGCATTTGTTAACGGTATACATCAATGATCGGTAGTCAGACGATGGACTACTATGTTCGACCTCGACACCTCTATTCACATAGTAGGACATGTACTCATAGCGGTTTGTGTAGAAGACTTTCTAGATGGGTGGCATTTCCTATATGCTACCTCCTTGATCATGCCAGTGTTCATGAGATTTCAGCTCTCGTGACTTGATTCCAGTGTATATCAGATATCTTCAGCCATTATGGAGATCTTGATCCATGGTATAACTTCAGCTTTCATGGAGATCTTGGTCCATTGTATATCTTCATCATGAAGATTCTGATCTATTGTATATTGTACGTGGCGATGACCACACATGTTACAGTTCATATCATGCTTATTCATGGCCATTGTACTCTTATGTATCCGGGACTACTATATGTATTTGCAGTCATGTGCATAGTTTGATTATTATATTATATTGTTGGATGGCTGGTTCTTCCACCTGGTTCTTCATCACTCCACTTTTGGGATGGATTTATAATGTATTTCGGCCATCATGTTACCCCTCTAACCTCACACATTAGAGGGCATCTGTTATAGCTGATTTTACCACACATGGTTGATCACACTTTTATGGCCTTCCCTGTCCCTCTGCAGACTCTTTGAACCCCATGGACTATTTTTGTACCTTTGATGTTTCCAAGATCATCCCTAAAAACACTCATTATTTGTTGTACATGAATTTTAATCCCTTTCTCACGTATATATGTGGATATTACCCCTAAACCCGCATACATTGGGATGTGTTGAAAAGGAAAAATGTTTTTGTAGTTTTCCTTGATGTGGATCCGAGTCACTTTCCTCTTGGCCTTCCATATGCTTTGATATCGCTCGGATTTGACCTTCCATTACCCCATTGAAGCATTATATAAGGAACCCTTTGGATACATTGAAGGATAGGAATTGAAGAGCAAGAAAAATATAGTCCATCGTTGTCGTAGCTTGCTTATACTTGAGTATGCATCCCTTTGTTCCTTGGAACACTTTGTGTTCTTCCCAATATTTCCTTTGCTTGTGAGCTTGCTATCGAGAGATGGAGGATTGAGGTGGTGGAGGCCCAGGTGGAGGACTCAATGTCTCTGGTTCGTAGATGTGCTGACAGAGGTTGTCACTTGTGTAATCTCTGATTTATTTAATAGAAATATATTTTCTTGTCCAATGATGTGCATTTAAATGAATATTGAATCCATGGATGTGTTTAATTGCTTATGTATAATTGATTATATATGTTAGAGTAGGCCTAACACTATATCATATAGCATGCTTGCCTTGTTTACTGTTGTTGAGAAGTGAATTGCTAACGCAAGCAGGATTGGAAAAATCTCAACGGGGATCTACTACAACCATATGGAATAAGGTATGTTTCGAGATCCTTTAGTGTTATATGTTGTATTTCTCTTGCATATGGGGAAGGGATTGATTTTTGCGATTTCTCTGTCTGTTGTAGTACACCCCAAGCCATAGGAAGTTTTCTCCGTAACAATGTAACTAACAACAAAGAGTACATCATGTGCAATTGTATCCTTACGAGTCCTCTGCCGACCTCTGGGGCGAGGAATGGCCGCAGATCCACCAGTAATCTGCCTTCAACGAACTGAAGAACCCCGACGTGGAGATGCATGTGCATGAAATAAATATTGATATTAATATTTATCATAATAATAATATTTATATGACAAAAATGATATAAATTAATCTATATTTTAGATATGAAATGAGTATGTGTAAAAATGTCGCTTACTAAGTCTAATATGCCTAAAATTTGTAATTGTTTCTATGACATAGCTACCTCTTTGGTTTTCTCACATATTAAATTATTGTTTGCTTAGATATTGCTATAGGTTAAATTTAAAATCTTTATTTTCTAATGATGAAGTCTTTCATGTTTGAGAACCAACTCTAAATAGGTTATATTATGATCAACGTGAAGTAAAAAATGAAGTTTTTAAGGATTTTCCTTAACAAAAAAAATATATATTTAAATATGTAATATAATAAATTATAAAATATTACTCAATTCTTCAATTAATATATGTTTAATAATGACGATCAACTTATATCAAACTCCTTTAACTATGTGAAAATGAGGGAAATGAGTTTAAGTCGAATATTGATTAATGGTAAAACGCTCCAAAACTTTGAGACCATTTGTGGATTGGTCTTTGAATATGTCTACAATGTTGGGTGCTAGCCTCAAATGGTTTGACGTTGATCATGAAAAGGTCATGACTAAATTTTAAGTGTTGTGAGATGGAAAAAAAGTCTTTATGTTAGTTGAGGAAACACATTTAATTTTTCCCAATCTAACTTTTTATAGTTTAGCGAATGATACCTCTTAATAATGCAGTACTATTATTTCTTTTGTTTTCTAGGTTCAAGATACATTGTTGGAATGAGTAACTCCTACTTGTATGATGTGATACTTCTAAGGGTTTTGGTTGTTATTTATATTGGTCATTGTAATGCATATCTTGTCCCTAGATTAGAAGTTTCCTTCTAATTTTTGGGAGGTTGTTAGATTTAGTTGGACATGAGAGATTGTTTCCAACTAGTTATCTCTTATTTTGATGTTCTAAGATATGCCTAATTTTCAACAATTTGTTAGTGTGCTAAGATAGTGAGTATATCTTGAGGCATGGCTTGATATATTTATATATACTTTGTCATATGCCATATGTGACGACATCCGTAATTTTGATTTGGAATGGTGAG
Source organism: Pseudotsuga menziesii (assembly GCA_001517045.1). Taxonomy (NCBI): domain Eukaryota; kingdom Viridiplantae; phylum Streptophyta; class Pinopsida; order Pinales; family Pinaceae; genus Pseudotsuga; species Pseudotsuga menziesii. Next base: position 186,567 of record LPNX010557188.1, read on the forward strand.
ATTGCAACAAGAAAGAAAAATATTTTGTTCAAGATGAAATAAACAATTTTGTTAGAGTTTGATCCAAAGGATGCTAGTGATAGCACATGTTGCAGAAGTGGATGTTGTATGCCAATGGGAAAACAAGGTAAATTTTGTGAATTGTGTTTAATTAAAGTAGTGACCATATGGAAATGTGAATCACACTTTATATTTGTAATAATTCTAGGATATTATGAATAAATCCTATGTATTGCTCTATAAATTTTTTCAGCTTGTATCATGCCTATACTTGGTACTCGAGAGAAGTATTGCATGGTACCTATGCATTAGTATAAAATATTGTACACAGTGTCTCCAGGAGATGGACTATGTAAATGGTATGTACACGTATCTATATAACATGTAAACATAACATTGTTGGGATACCTAGCTAGGCATGCACACACCTTTTCCATTTGTCCTTTATATTTTGGATAAATCATTCGGTAACCTCTATTACATTATTGTTAAGCACTTGGAAGAGTGCGCCATGTTTTGGCTTGATTCTCTATGAGTGGACTATGAAGGTTATGGAATCTACGAGTTGAGATAAGCCTAGAAACAAGAATATCTATGTGCATTAATAGGGTGTTCATCAAGAAGTTAAATGAACCGTGTACATGAAGGGACTCCTACTAGATTGACGGTTAAAGTGGTTAGGTACCCATGTACTCTGATCGATGTTTATTCCTTTATATGAACGTTGATAGTTTGATAATGTTTACATGACCGATGTATGAGATGCAAGTTCCAGGTTGGGCCAAATATGTACTTTTTTCATAATGAGGTTCTTCAATTCAGGGTGGAGAATATGATGCATCAAACCAGTTAAAGATGTTGATAAGGACCTAACATGACATGGATTGAGGAAAGCACTTGTAAATGAGGAGTGTTGCAATGACTAACTCCTTACTTTCATATGTAGTACTCGATATTACTGAAGTTTGTCGTTTTATTCTTTTTGGTCATCGTAATGGGGATTTTGTCTCTACTCTAGAAGTTTTCGTGCATGTTTTAGGAGAGGTTGTTAGGTTCAGTTGGATTTGAGAGATTTCATCCAACTAGTTAGATCCTTTTTTGTTGTGTGGTTGGGATATTCTCTCAAAAGCACTAAGATAGTGTGTATATATTGACGCAAAGTTTGATGCATTTATATCTAATATTTTTATTTTTAATATATCACTAAGAGAGAATTGTTAGTGTGTAGTGTTGGGAATGTTATATTATTTTCATGAAAATCAACTAGCAAAGTTGATAGTTGACTAGTATAAGTCGATTGGAGTAGGAGGAAACATGCGGTGGATGTTTGGTCGATCGATCGATCAGAATAAGTTGTTTGGTCAAAAGAAAAGGACTGGTCGACGAGAAGTTGATAGAACTCCCAAAACTCAATGAGTAATCCACCAAAGTTGACCCATTTAATATGAGTGTAACATAATAACTGAAAGTGGTTAGGAATTTATGGGTTTTAATTAATGAGAAGTTGGTTGCATTCCATATATAAATAATATGAAATGGTTGTGAAGCATGACCACGACATGATGTAATGAAGTGTGATATGTGGTCTAGCAAGTAATGGTTCTAAACACTTGTTTCCGAGTGTTTGATTAATATATGAGTGAAAGAAAATTGGTTTGTAGGTTTTCCTCGGGAGAGGGTTTTTATGTTTAATGCATTGATGTGCTATGTGCCATTGTCTTGTGTTTAATGTGTTTAACTATATGGGTAAATTTGCAAACCTGTTGTAATCGACATTTAGAACCAACATGTAGAAATCATGTCTATTTTCTCATTTATCTAGAGCTACAACAAGCAATGAACCTTGAGGTCCACATGTGTCACTTATTGCAGAAATTGTGTAGGTTACAAAAGAATTTGCCAAGATATTTCCATCATTGCATCCCATAAGGGATAAAAATGAGAGGTAGGAAATGAGCCTAGCATGAATTGTAGCATTCACATGTGCAACTTTGGCTAATGGTATCTTTTCCCTAATAGTATATCTTACGAAAAATGAACTTAAGATGGGTGAACTTATCAATTAATGAGTATACTAAAACATGGAATCCAATCACATATTGTTCAAAACATTGAATGAATAGCATATGGTGATTGCAAGTTGTTGAATAAATTTTTAAGAAGCAAACTTGCTATTGTTGATGAGTGCACTTAGGTTGATTAAAGTTTTGTCTCAACAAATCATATTCTCCAAGAAGAAGACATAGGCTCAATCCCTATGTGATTCTTGCATCTAGCAATAAATATTATTGGATGAATGTAGAAGATGGGGTGTAGTGAGCGCTAAGGACAAAACACGCACTATGTATCGTATTCATATACGCAAATTAACTAATAATATTTATTAATATAATATAATTTTACAATACATATTTTTTTAAATATTTAAAAAACTATAAATATATATTTATTTTAATTATATAAATATATATGAATTTTAATCTATATCAAAATATTTAAATTAAAATATATGGGTTGTTTAGATAAATGCCTCCTTTGAGTTAAGCTTCATGATTGTCTCTCATCTAGGGTTTGGATTTTTCCTAATCTTCCGTGTATTCTAAGAGGATTGAAAAAAATTGGGCAGCATTTTTGCTTGCCCAACACACATTTCAAAATTAAAACGGCAGCATAAACATTGTCGGTTGATAGAAATATTTATAAAAACTATAAATTTACTGTTTAAATTTAACAAATTTAAATTAAATTTTATAAAAAATTAATTATTTGTCTCGGGTCTATGGTTGATTAATTATCTCTATGGTTCATATAGGTTTTGTTTACTTGGTGTCTTATGGATTTTTTTCAATCCTCTGTGTATTCTTGGAGGATTGAAAAAAATTGGGCAGCATTTCTGCTTGCTCGACACACATTTCAAAATTAAACCGGCAACATACACGCTACCGGTTGACAAAATATATATAAAACAAAAAAAATTAAATTTTAAATAAATAACAAATTTAAATTACAATTTTATAAAAATTCGGTAGCATTTTTTCTTGCCGACGCACATTTCAAACATATTTAACAAAAAAACTAACCTAAAAACATGTATAACAATGATTTTTTTTTTATTTTAACCTAAAATTTTTAAACTTAAAAAAAACCGTAAAATTCGATTTAAATTTCAAAAAACTAGTTTAGGATGTTACCTCTATGCTCCGACTCCATCGTGGTGAAAGGTAGGTTATGGTTGTGTTGTTTGTGGCTCCACCTCCACGGGTTGCATTGTAGCTCGGTCGAGGTCTGTGTCGAGGTCTATGGAGAAAATTCCAAAAATAAGACGTGGGTCTTCGCAACCTTTTTTATATATTTTTTTGCATAGGGACCTCGATCGAGGTACGTAGCTCGATCGAGGTCTTAACACCTTGATCGAGGTATTCTCAAACCCTCGATCGAGCTTCTGCTAAACCCTCGACCGAGCTTGTGTTTTTGCCATAAGCGCCTTGCCAAGAGGGTGTAACCTAGCTCCATGGATGCGCCCAAGTGCAACCCATATTCATGTAATCCAATATGAAGATTTAATATGGTGTAGAAAGGTTTTATTACATTCTAATAGTGCAAATTTTGTAGTAATTGGTATTTAATTAATACGAAATTGAGTTTCATATATACAATGTTAATCAAATGTTTTATTATATTGTAATACAGATGTGTTATTTAATGATTTTTTTTAAAACAATATGTATAATCATTAGTCATGGTATTTCATTAAATTTATGTAATAAATGCAATAATACAAAATTAGTTAATTAAAAATAGTATTGTTTAATTGTACTGTAATTAATCAATATGTAATTATTTTATAATAGATTTGAGATACATATGTGTAATGTTGACGAATTATTTTAATAGTTTGCAAAGTTATTGTGAGGGTTATGTTGGATGACGATGTTCATGGAGGGCTATGTTGGATTGTACCATTTATCCATGAATATGTTGTATTATGGTAATTTTCATTAATGTATTTGATTGCATCATTTACAGACACATTAAGAGATTCAAGTATTCTAATAAGCACTATAATTTATTTTAATTTATAATTCCACTAAGATTTATGTGAGGAATGTTCCTTCGAGTTGTTATAATATTGTAACAGTGCCACAATTCTTAAGGATGTTATATGTGATCCTAAGAACCACACTGGTGTCACATAAATTCCCACATTTATATTTGGAATTTTTGTTATATTCGACACATTCCTTGCTCCGTGGTCATGTTGCATTATTGGGTTATTGCTTGACGGATTTTTGTTGCATTATGGGATTCATTAAAATGATTTTGTAGTTTTTGGGTTTAGGTATAATTGGATTCGTTTTGTTCCATTCTGGCATATGTCAAGGGTTATGTTAGGTTATTATCTTCATCTAGGAGTAGATTTATATTGGATTATGTCATTTGTCCATGGGTACGTTGTATTATGGTTACATTCGTTCATGTGTTTTGTTGGATTGTAAGGTATTATAATAGTTGCGTTTACTTATGCATGCAATGGTTTTGTTGTATTCGACATCCATCAAGTGTTATCTTATGTTACGACATTCATGAAGGTCCATATTGCAATGTGAAAGTTTTGCATGGTCATGTTTCATTAACGGTTATGTTCATTAATCGATTCGATTGGATTATGATATTGATGATGGAATGGTTTTCTTGCATTCCTACATGCATCAACGATTATGTTGCATTATGACATTTATGAACACTCATATTGGATCATGACTTTCATCGATGGTCATGTTGCGTTATGGTTATGTTTATAAATTGAATTTCTCGAATTATGACATTCATTATAGGGTTTTGCAATGGTTGGGTTTAGTTATGTTTGCTACGTCCCTTTTTTTGGTTTTTTGAAATTGATGAAAGTTTATCTTGGAATGTGTAATTTGTCCATGGGTATGTTGTACTATGGTTATGTTCGTTTATGTATTCTGTTGGAGTGCAAGGTTTTGTAATACTTGGGTTTAATTATTTTTGCAATGGTTATGTTGTATCTTGTGTTATGACATTCATGAAAGTTCCATATTGCATTGTGAAAGTTTTGCATGGTTATGTTGCATTATGTTTATTTTTGTTAATTGCTTTTGTTGGATTAAGAGATTCATTTGGAGTGGTTTTGTTGGATTCTGGCATGCATGAAGGGTTATCTTTCATTACGACATTTATGAAGACTCATATTGGATTGCAACTTTCCTCTATGATCTTGTTGCATTATGGTTATGTTTATATATTGCCTTTATTGGATTGTGACATTAATAAAATTAAAGTTTTGCAAGGGTGGGGTGTAGTTATGTTTGATACAATCCTTGAATATATATATATATATATATATATATATATATATATATATACTCTAAAATTGATGAAGGGTTATCTTCGGTTATGATGTTGATTGGCGCTTAAGGTGGCTTGTGACATTCCTTCATGGTTATGTTATATTATGGTTATTTTATTTCATGGATTATGTCACATTATGAGATTTGTTGTTGTTTCATTTAAACATTCATCAAGGGCTATGATGGATTACATAATTCATCCATTTTTTATTGTTTTTTGTCACATTGTCACATTCATAAATGGTTATGTTGGGATGCAATGTTCATGATGGTTTATGTTGTATTGCGGCATACATGAATGCTTACTATTCAATATGGTTGTGTTGCTTAATGTAATTTGTTGCAATTATACATAAATATTTACCAAAATATCCATGTCAATTGTAATAGCACGATGCAACTATGTGGGATTGTGGGAATTTGATAATATTCCTTCGAAATGTCACATTGCAACTATTGCCATTTTTTAATCAAGAGAAGATATCTTGGAGAACGATTTTCTTATATTACAATAATGCAACATATATTTAATTGTTATGTAATAAATGCGAAATTTAATTAGTTTATAATGAAAAATGAGTTCAATATATCGAAAGTTCATCAAAGGTTTTCTTACATTGTAATATGTATTTTAATAATTTTATTTTTAAACTATTTGTATAATGATCCCATATCAGATTTAATTAAATATATGTAATAGATGCAATAATTAAAAATTAGTTATTTAAAAATAATATTGTTTACTCGTTAGTGTAATTAATACAATATTGATATTAATATATAACACAATAGAGATTCATATGTACAATTGTTGCTCAAGCGTTTTATTAGATTGTAATAGTTGAATAAAACGCAATGTAACTAATACAAAATTTATTTAGTCTATCATAAAATTTGAGTTTCATATATGCAATGTTCATGAAAGGTTTTTTCCGCAACGCTTGATGCAACATCAAAATAAAGCTTGATGTTCATGTAAAATAAAGCTAAAAAATGGTTAAAGGACTATACATCAACATAATTTCAATATATTACTAAGAATTGCATATATGAATATAATGCAATGAAAGTATAGATTGCTGTAAGTTGAAATATTTGATTTTAATTGTAACAATTACATAAATTATTTAAATTGTTGTTTGAGCACATCCACTAATGTCTTGACAATTTAATATATTGTTCTTAAAAAAAAATTGTACAGTAGTTCAAGTTAGTGTACAAATTTAAGTTAATTCACATGATTGTAAGAAAATTTATGTTCTTTTCATTTGATTAAGGAACAAATGTCACTTGTGGTCTAACTATGGAATATCTTTCCTCTATAAAGATTAAAAAAAAATCATTTTAAATATGCAATTGTTGTATTAATTATAAGTTGAAATTGAATGTATTGGTTTTTAATTTGTTAGTAATGCATTGTTTGTGTGATTGTATTGGTCATTCTTGGTATAATTGGAATTTTTTTTTTAAATACAACATATATAAAATGATAGAGCCAATGACACATTCCAAAGCAGCATACAAACGAATGTTTACATTTTAACCACAATAAAGAAAATGTATTTGGTTAATAATTGTTCAATACAAGATATATATGCATTATCTCCTTTACTATAACACAACATTAGAGGATATATTAGTAATTAGGATATATCATGCAATAAATTATGATATTATACACTAAATAATGTTCTTTTTAGATCAAAACTAATGAAAATATTGATTAGATGCAAAAATTCAAAACATAGGTATTCAAATAATTGTCTATGCGTATTGAATTCTATTCTAGAAAGTTTCATGGGCTTTAGCCATGTTTTATTAATACCAAAACTTATCAAAAATTTTACATGATCCAAAAAACAAAACATAGTTGTTCTTACAATGACTAATACTTATTGAATTACATACCAAGACCTTGCAAGGACTAAAACCATGTCGTAGGAAATGGGATAAGATCATTGAATGATTCCATGCTTGGAGTGAGAGGAAATAAATTCATGTACATGATAATGTTACTGCATTGATTGTTTGTTGGCATAGGTATACGAAAATTTACAAACACTGATATTTCATCAACTGCTAAATGAGTAATATTGCAAGTTTCCAAATCATAGTATATGAATGGAAATTCATTATTCTTTCACATCATTATAGAACTTCCCACTGCTCGAAATGGTAGATATCCTGAACAATGTATATTTATATTTCTTGTCATATCTTGTAAAAGAGTCCATTTTAACCCTTTACCATCCTCGAAATGACTCTTTATTTGTTCAAGTCGATGCTGACCATGTTTGAAATCCCGAATTTCATCTATGCACCATATACTTGTAAGACCATCATTCACAAGACATATCATTTGGTTGCAGTGTATGGTGAGACACATAGATCATTTCCTACGCCCGCTGTAAATTCAATGCACACTCGATATATTAATTCAATGTTCAATGAGTACATTTTGTACACATATAAGGCATCTTCTTCATAATTTATTCTCACATGCAGCCAATATGTTTTACCTTTATAAAAAAAACAACTTTAGGAGCAGTAGGTTCACCATCAGCACCAATGGTTTCTCTCCAAACTTTTTTCATATTGTTGTAGATAAAAAATTTAGAACCGTCTTCATTGTGCTTATGACGTACAAGTATCCATCCATGTTTTTGTTGACTAGTATTTTTTATCAGAGAAAAGAAGCCATGGACCCCTATATCAATAATTCCTATATGTGAGAAATGCTTTATGAATGGATTTACAATGTAATAATCCTTATGCCCTGGTAGTGGACAATATTTAGAGAGCAAAATGATTGAACACACTATACATTCAAGAATATATCTATATTCTAGATAAGGGACATGCAACAAAGATGTATGTCCTATAGGATTGATAAACTTATATACAGTATGGTTTTCATAATGTCCCGACAATTCTATTAAAAACCCTGTTTCTGTTATATTGTTATTTTGCCAAGAACTCACAAAATTTGGTCTCAACAATAGCTATTCACAATGTTTAGAGATTGATTGAAAGTGAATCAATGTTGAAAATGGAACCCATATGAGGATCATCTTTAGAAACTTGAGTGGTAGTAAACTCCAAATGCTGGGATCCATTTCAAACTAAAAAAAAAGACATAGTTATTGTCAACATAGTGATAAAAAAATTTAAGAATAAAATATTTAAATGAACACATTAAAACTCTTTAAAGTATTTACAAATAAAGTACAATTCGATAATGGATTATTTATGAAAAAAGTAAAAATAAAAAATGGATTATTTATAACTGCATGTAATGATACTGTTGTATAAATATAATGATATGGATATGAACAAAATGAACTTTGAAACTAATTTTGTCTATGTATAGAATGAAACGAGTGGCTAAAATCTCTTTTGTTTTTCTTTGCATGACCCCATGAATTTTCTTTGCTCTTTTACATTTTATTTGTTGTATTGGTGCAAAAATCATAAATTCCGTTCTTCTTTTATGAATAAATTATTTAAATAAACACAAGATTGCTTTAAACTACTTACAAATAAAGTACAATTCCATAATGGATTTGTTGGATTATCCCACAATACTGAGAGCGGGGGGGGGAGGTGGTGAATCAGTATTGTATTTTTCTTTTAAAATAAAAACACAAAATGAATCAAACAAGTTAAGAAACAAATTTTATCATGGAAACTTCAAAGAGAAAACCACCAATTCAAACTCATTAAAAAAATGAATCTACAAAATTACTTTATCTGCTGCTACAAAAAGGATGCAACAAAACCTTGGGTTTCTGTCTACTATTGCAGACAAGGATGCCCCAAAACCCTAGGTTTCTTCCTGCTACAATATATAAAGATGCTACAACACCCTTTGCAGACTTATAGCCTACCCTAGCGCCACCCTGCCACCCTGGACTGATTTTTATTAGTCTGCTATTCACTTCTTGGACTCTATCATTCACAATCATAGAGACAAAGTATTTCCTTCAATCATTTTGTTAAAAAATACCTTCATGATTCCTACAGATGCATCTCTTCACCATTGCGCCATTCCATTGATTGTGCCTCTTCATGATTCTTCCAATCGTGACCTTCTGCATTCTCCATTTCCGCAACCATCCTGAGTCATTGATTTTATATCGGGCTTCTTCCTGACCATAGATATAAGATAGGATGTGGTATGCGGGTTGCCTAACTATGAAATTTATCAAAATGTCTTTCTGCACTGATATTTTCACCTCAACCGTTATGAATCATTGATCTCCTTCAATCTCTTCGTGATCGTCAATCTCCCAGATTGCAGGTTGTGGAACTGTGACATTTCCCAAAATATTTTCATGATTCTCTGCCTTTCGATTTCCTCCTTCCGCTGTTGGACATCATGTTGCAAAACTGTGACATTTCCTAAAGTCTTTTCGCGATTCTCCGCCTTCCGCTTTTCTCCTTCCTCTTTCTGCCTTCCGCGTTTCGCTTCCGGAATTCGGGTTGCAAAAACCCACATTATTTTAGAATTTAATTTCTCATCTTAAGCATTCCACATTTTGATTTCTGCTTTTCGCATTCCTCTTTTCTTCTGAACTGTTGGTTTCTTTGCGGGTTCACTCCTAGCCATTGATCTACGATCTAATGTGGATTGCGGATCCTCACTTTTCTTTGTGTGGAAATCATTCACCACCATAGATTTCCTCGTAGATTAATTCCTAACCGTTGATCTACAATCAAATGCGGATTTGTGGATTTTCCCTTTTCTTTTTGCGAAAATCATTCCACGCCGTATATTTCCTTGTGATTCAATCCTGACCATTGATCTATGATCAAATGCGGGTTTGTGGATCTTCCATTTTCTTTGTGCGGAAATCATTCACCGCCATTGATATTCTCAAAATTGGCTTCCGCATTTCTCACAAAGTATCTAGACCATCTATGTACCTGATTTCGGGTAGGAGTCACAGGTCCAATACCCGATCCAATTAGCAAGCAAATAGTCGTTGAGTTGTTTTCCACGTTATCTAACAGATCTCAAATACTTTACAATTTCATTTATTCCACTTCCAAGAAAAATATTAACAGGATAGCTAGTTAAATCAACAGAATCCTTAAGGACTGTCATATCTGTGTCCCTAATAGATCAATGATGGACTTCAAATATGATGAAGCAGATTTCATAAAAAATTCGCGCACAACAAAAGTTTTCCAAAACGCACAACTCCACCTAGCAGAATCGTTATGCATTGTCAATTTAATTTGACGATCAATCTAGACCATTGATCTCGATCCCATATTCCAGCTATCACCTCTCATTTTGCAAGCTTGAACCTTCTATATCATCCGCATATTTTATCTAACGGGATCCTCCTTCAGTCGTTGATACTCTCCACCTTTATTCTCCACCGTACAATCTCTAGTCATATGGGTGATTGGTTTAGGCTTAATTCAGGTACTACTTCTAATTGAGAAATCCACTTTCAACCATTGATCTATCCAAGATGCAGATCTTTAAATCTATGATTGAATTGATCAGTGGAACGATCAATTCCTTATTGCAAAGCTCTACGCATAGAAAATTTTGATCTCCTATACTTATATCAGATTTCGAAATACAAACATACAAATAGGTACAATTTGCTCACATAGAGTCTCTGCACTCTCCACTCCACACTCTCTCTTCACGCATACACTCAACCATTTCCTTTGTCATTGCTGAACTCATCCTTCTACCATATGTACCGGTTATTCATTTGTCATTCGTGAACACCTTTGACATCAATGCCAACTATATTCTCAACAGGATTAGTTATGAAAAAAGAAAAATTAAAAAACGGATTAAAACTTGTAAAATATGTTTAGGACATATATATAACTGCATGTAATGATATTGTCCAATAAATACAATTATAAAAAAATCAACAAAATAAACTTTCAAACTATTTTCTTCCTATCTAAAGGATGAAAATACTGGCTCAGCACTCTTTTTTTTTTCTTAGCATGTCACCATGAATTTTCTTTGCTCTTTTCTCAGTATTTTTTTTTATATTAGTCCCAAAATCATGAATTTCATTCTTTAGCAACCTATGGTTAGGTTTGTATTTTATTGCATCCTCTAACTTGTCATATATCAAACCAAAATCTGATGATCTTTTCCCATATGTACTGAAACCAAAAATAAATATTTTTTGTGTTAGAGATGTTGAATTTATTCCCTGTCTCCTTTTGAATTTTAGGATTGGAAAGGTTTCCTCTTCCTGAATGTAGAACATTGATTTGAAATCGACGTCTCAACCTCAGTTCATCTATAAGGTGTTTGATGCACACCGTTGGATGATGGTTGATTTTTTTAACTTCCATTTATCTTTGGATTTTAGAGAAAGCACTGAAAAAAAAGTTGTATTGTATCATGAAACAAAACATCATCACAAGTAAATAATACAATCAATAACAATGGAGGAAATGTGGCATTTCAAACACAACTATAATAATAATAATAATAATGTTATAAAAAATAAGAAACTGTAAGTTGCATAACACATACAATTGTTACATGCATGTTCATAGTTTCATATATTAAGATCATTGTCATGTCCTTTGTTAACCTATCATTCAATAATATTTATGTAGAAAACTTTGTCATTTCATTCTCATTTAATCAATAAAAGTAAATATTGAAATAAATACTTGATAGACATTTAGATACGATCTTTACGAAAAATAATCATAATAAATGGTGAAAGAAATATACATATTAGCAATTTCAATATAATAGCAAGCATTTCATCTAGGTATGTAATATTGATAGAAGTATAGATTATGTAAAAATCAAATTTCTTTATTTAATTGCAACACCAATAAAAAAATGTTTGCAACGCAGGGGCATGACAATATTTTTTGTACTACTTATATATAATGTTTTCAACCTATGAAAATGCTAACAGTGTTTTAGATGAATCCATAATGAAACATGTGAATTGATCTATTTATACAATAAGATAATCAAGTCACATAGTTACTTCATAGTTGTGATGGTTATGTTGAAATGGATTGCAACCTTTGTTCTTCATTCTTCCTGATTTTAGCATATGCAATTTTGGCCATCTTTGCATGCCTTTCAAATGTAAAAGGAAGATATATGTCAACCATCAATAGATTTGACTCTTAAAATTGTTGTGAAAGTTAAACCCCGCCTCTCCACATTACTGATATCAATTGTTTCCCTTTGTAAAGTCAAACCTTGAGATTTGTGTATGGTGAGAGCCCATGCCATACACAATGGGATCTGCTTGCGATTTCCTCTACAAACAGGTGTTATAGGTACAATATTTGGATATCTTATGTCCCATGGTAAACTAATGTAATCATCAAAATAGACTGTATCATTTTATTGGTAGTTGCGGTGGTTTAGATTCTTCAGAGAAGAAGATGTTTTGAACTGTCCCAAGTGCTCCATTTACTAACCTTGCTTCCACCCATAAGTTAAATGTCAAAATGACTCATTCACCAGGACATAGAAAGAATTCTTGTCGAAGTTTCTCATCATCAACATCATTGAAATCTTTACTCATGGTATTTTCAACGATGCATCGTGCTATAGGAATTCCAAGTGATTTTAGCATGCATTTATTATGTACATTTACCAAGGTGTTTGTTGGAAACAAATGGATTTCTGACTTGAAATTATGAATTTTAATAGAGTCCATAGATGCATCTGTTTGTGACATTAAGAGATTCCAATCATCCTCTGTTGGTTTTGCATTTCTGATGTTTGTTAACAACCTTTTAAAATTTAGTTTCTTTGGATCTGTCCCCCGTTGACAAAATATTGTGTCCAATGTAACAACGTTTCTGAAATATTTCCACAAAACCCTGTTGACTGTGTTTCCTACATACAATGGTTTTTATTTGACAGGAGGAAACTTCTCAAGGTCTCCTACAAGAATCAATGATTTTCCGCCAAATGGAACTGAATTTTTTTTCTAGAAATGTTTCATGTAGACATGAATCAATTTGTATGAACAACCTTGGCCCTATGAAACTCATTTCATCAATTAAAATGTGTGTAACATCCCGCATTTCTTATTGGAATATAGCAAGAGCTTGACCATGTAAATCTTGAAGTATTTAATAGTAATTCTAAGGGTCAAGTGAATCGTTTTAGCTCGTACGTTGAATGCAGCTACTCTAGTAGGTTCTAGCAATAGTATAGGGATTTTTCCATTTCTTGAATGCAATGAAAACTCTTAAGAGATACAATGTATAATGTAAGAATTTCCAGTTCTTGCAGTTCCTTGAATGATCATCTTGAGTGGGTCTGCATTCAGTCCTTCATTGAAATGTTTAATAATAGCTTCAAAACAAAGACGTTGCTTATCAAAAAATGAGGATGGAGTAGATGATCTAGAATGGGAGACATCTCGCATGGATCCAATTGAACATGCATTTTTAATGAAATCCGTTGGGCATGATAAATTTTTATTTGAACATGTAGTACTATTCCACACGTGGATCAAGCCGAAGTCTCTACGACCAAGAGTTTCAATGTCCGACACTTGAACAGTATTAGGAGGAACGAGACGAGATAAAATCTCCCACTCATCCATATCATTGTCATTATTGATTTCCTCTTGATGTGTATCATCATCTTATTCAATTTGCTATCTGATTCCAAAGGTATCCTATTGACATGCCAAGCTCGGTATCTAAAGTTACTCCAATTGAGAATAATAATTTCTATGTTGATGCCAATATCAATCTGAATGTTTCTGAACGGTTTATAAAGAATCAATTCACTGAGGCAAAATGATTCAAAGGTAACTGAATTATCCTTAGGAACTTCACAGAACCGTGGCCATACACAAACTATAGCAGGCTTGGATTCCACGGTTCTTTATTACAACGTGCACTAAAAGACCAGGATCATGCAGTTTCTATCAAAGATAAGTGTTCAAGGAATAGAGGTCTATTTTGATATAGTTCTATAAATCCAGAGCTTGTCTGCAATTCCTTGTTATCTGAGTTGGAATAAACTCTTTTGAATATTTTTCTACCAACATTAATTGAAACAAAGCTACAACTAGAAATAACAAGGGGAAGCTTGAGAAACATATGGCACTTTTCATGTGCTCCTATATCTTGTTCCACAATTGTTTCACCAAGAAATTTTTTATATGCACATATAGAGGGAATTTCATAGTCAACAATATTGGAAATTCTTGTCAACATGTGTTGATATCTTTCTGATCTTCTCTCAGCTTTTGAAGCATGCTTTGCAATGTATTTGAAAATTGCATGACGTGAAATAACTAGCTGAAAATCAACATTGGCACACCACATTTAAAGGAGAGGAATATTATGAACATTTAACCTGTCATCATTACGTGCATGTTCATATTTTTTGTATCCTTTGTCATTGACAAATAATTTTTATTGGTGTTGAAGTTCCCATGGTGCATTGTATCGACACATGTAGGAGGAAACTTTTTTCGTAAACATGAATTAACACTGCATCTTGTGTGTCGTTGCACTCGATTTGCCAATTGCTCATAATCATCAAGGGGATTTGTATTGAATTATTTTAGTGGTATCCAATAAGCAAGGATCTTATTGTAGAGGTCGATGAATTGAAATATTCATGTGGTGAGCATCATGAGGATTCCATGTTGTTACATAATTGTCAAAGTACAATATTGCTACATCAATTCTTCTCACATCTTTCCAATACAATTGTTTCATGTCAGGTGCACCTTCTAACCACAAGAATCCATGGATATGTGTTGATCCTGTATGTTTCCATTCATACCTATGAAACTCATCATGTAATAATGATATTAGCTAGCAACAAAATTTCAATTAATACCATAACATTTAAGGTTTAAATATAGAATAAGGAAATGATGTACATGTAGCAATATTCTTTAGCACAAATATATTTCACAATTATTTCTTCACGTAAAATACTGAAACATTCATGCATATCCTTTGCAACAATATGTGGATAGTTTATGACATTATCAGTTCTCCATCTATTTCTGTTTTGTGGAGATACAAGTCCAGAATTGAGCATAACTTTATGTAGATTTGTCCAATAGGTATCAGTTGCACTTAGAGTAAAAAACAAAGTTGGGTAACCAATTTTTGAAATCATGTTTGTAAGTCCATTGCGATATGTGTTCCAATATGCCTTTGTTCCTCGAAGGCGTGAACCAAAACACATTAATTGTTCAGCTAATTTGGTTTCTGGGAATTCAATTAACTCACGTAAATCTTCAATTGTGGTCTAGGTATGCCATCTTCAATGTTTTTTTTCATGAATACAATAGTTTTTCCTTGGATTCGATGTCTCATAATCATGTTCAATACAAAATACCGAAACCTTGGATGTTTTCCAAACCTTTGATCACAGTATTTAAGTAGGCGCAACCCATATTCATGTAAGCAAGTAGTCTTCAAACATGGTTGAAACCAATCAGCAGTGCTTGTGGGAAACAATGTTGGAAATTCCATGTCAAACAAACCTTTTATGTTGTATTCATTTATTGGAGACAAACCAATCTTGGGCCATTCGATTTATAAATCTGACAAAGAATATTATTTGTTGACAAAGTTTCATATCTCTTCTATTTCTCTTTGTGCATTTGGCACTCTAACTGTAAAAGACAAAGGATGAGTTTCGAGTTCATGAATTCAAAATCTGTCAATGTCAGCATCATTCACTTATGAGTCAACTATGTCAAAGTTAATAAAATGAAATATAGTGGAGACATCTGTTGGATGGTCCAGGACATAGAACTGATTCTAGATCAATTTCAACATCTCGGTAATATTTTTCCATTTGGATTTTGTAATGCAATGCATTCATTACTCGCGACCTACTAACAATGCAATCATAGTGCTTTGATGAAGGCCCTTCTCTTTGGACAATTAATATGTCTAGGTATTCTATTCGACAAGGAATCTTCTTAACAATTGAAATGATATCTTGTGGGAAACTAATTATATGACCATTGTATTTATATTTACCTCCACATGCATGTGTGACCTGTAGTATTGGATTCACTCATTTTATTAGAAATTCTCCAACTTTTGTCAAAATTGATAAAACGGGAGGTTGTTTGCCAGCATTCATGTTGTTATCTTGAGAGAAACAATGGACATCATGCTATTTCCTACATCTCACACATATAGGTCCTTCTTTTCATATGAAAACAATGATTCAAGGGTAGGATTCGAGATAAACATTACACATTTGCACAATTGACAATTAATTAATTTCGACACAAAATGCTTGATGGAAAGGGGACATCTATTGGAAAATATCAATCATATTTCTTGATATATGTATATTGAAACCATGATCTTGAGTGTGGGCATTATCATTCAATGCAGATTGAGACGAGACCGAGAAACATGGACTCTCTCCTCTATTGTTGTGACAATGTATATTCTTGAATTGTCTTCGTCGAGTACTATTTCTTGCAACGTGACCCATATGTTTGTCATCATGAAAATGATATAGAAGGTTGTTTTCCATCATATCGTTGATATTATTTGGGGTTTGATTGTTTCGACCTCGACGAGCCTCAGTTTCAGTATCCTGAAAATTGAAAAAATGTCGTTGTTAATTTTTATGTTAAATCTTCTGGTACGATCAAAATATACATATTGATTATCAATAGGTTGATTATGATCTTTGTTGTATCAAGAAAAATAATCCTTTTTGTATATGCTCTTGGGATACTGATCATAACTCGGTTTTGAAATATGCGGCTTGTTCATTCATTGGTGCTGAGTTATTTTTCGGATTGAAGTCCATGTTCTTGAGTTGGTTGCACTGAACATAATTATGGTCGACATTTTGTATAGAGCCATTGTCACCATAAGACAACAGGGAATTGATTGACCTCTTGTTGCTGATACAATTATGGATAACACCACTGACCAGTTGTTGTCCCTTTATGTTATTATCCTGAAAATTTAATACAGGTGCACATAGAATAACTGCACATCAAGATGAAATAATATTGTATATGATACTAATTTATTTAGATTAGAGTCTAATGCATGGTTTATGTTGTGCATATGTGAAACCATACCTTGGTTGTTCCAAGAGAAACAGATATTGGTGAACTTAAAATTTGTATACCGATTGCGAGTTGATTTTGAAGCCTTTGTTCTTCATTTATTAATAATGCATTGTTTATGTCACCATATGAGGAATTCCTAGTAGACTTGGAATTTGTGTTTGTTGTTGTGCCAAGAGAAATTTGGCTTATTCCACTGCTTCATTCATCTATATTTGGGTTATCATTTTGTATTATTTCATTTTTATTTGTCTGCATAGCATCGTTGCCCTCATCAAATGCTTTATTCATACAATTGTTGTAAGTAGATATCTAAACATTGAACATGTATGTGAGTATATATATTATACACGTAAATACTTATTCAAATATATACAATTACATGTAATCCTTATAGCCTTGTTCCATGATTAGAGATATTTTCCCCAAAAATATGATCTATGGATTGTTCAACAATGCCATTGAACAGGTCGTTACAAGTGTCATTATATGTAGACATTGATGCCAGAAGTTGACTCTGAGGATTTTCTCTCCTCATTATATCATATATGCTCTGGAATTTAGTGGGATCCCTTTGAGAATCAATGACCTTAGAGAAGACACGAACACAACGTTCTATCCTTTGTTTGTTGATTTTCTCATTATTATTTTCATAGTTTAAATGACGTTTCTTATTAATATCTTATTTTTTCCTACATAGTATTTTCGTTGGGATTCGTTTTTTCTATCAGATGGTGTTTCCATCGAATTTTTCTCACTGCTACAATTATTAATTTTCTCTGATGACATATCTACATGAACCTATAAAAATTAACTTTTGTGAAACCATATTAGCGAAGGAAGACATGCTATAGGTTTAGCATGAAGAAAAAAAAACATAAAATTATTCAACCTTTTACAAATAATATGGTTTAGCCTCTATTGTCCAAGCACGCTAATATATGAACTAATATGCTATTCAAATTTATATGCAAGACATAGCAAAAGAAAATGGCATTCCTTGTATATTTCTATTTCAAACATAATGTACACTTTAGGACTCTTTAAAAGTCCTTTAGAAGAAATGGGTCCAATAAATATGATAATGAAGTAGTAATGTGAGATGATAATTTGCATAAGGTACATGAAAGTAACATTATATTAATGTTTATATTCTCTCATTCAAAACACATCATCAATTGAATCCATGTTTGGGAAACATAGAATGATTGAAATGTTATTTACAAGCTTAACAACACCTAGTTGTGTTGGAACATTATGTTTGGAATATACGGATTCCAACATTCCATCACTTTCTACAGCATTAGAAAGTGTGTCGGTCAAGTCATAGAAGACAAAATCAAGACGATTGTATTTGCACATGAGTATGTAGTTATCAATTGCTGCAACTGGAAAATATCCACCGCATTTTTTATTGATGTCTAAGGTCAAATTATACATGGAACTCCATCGTAATCCATCTTCAACCCATACACTAATTCTAGATGAATTTTTCAGAATTCTTGAATCAACTTGAATGGTTGTTTCCTGTACAGACCACATTATAGTTCTCCCATCGTTGATAAAACAAAGAAGTCACATTGTGAATACTTGCTAAGCTAATAGAAATTGTTGAATTTGAATGTGGAATAAACTGAAATCCCCATTTGTTATTTTGAATATCTATCCAACATAACTTGTATAGACACATATGATTAGATCTGACAATCATATGACTATGCACCTAATACATTGTTCCATTATGAAATATGGTATTTTTCGGCGGTGGGACATCACCATCTGGAGGACATGTTTGTCTCCATTGCTTGTGATGACTGGTAGAAATAAAAAATCTTGTTTGAAATTCTACATAAACATGTTTCAAAGCTTCCCAATGATATTTTTGTTGTTGAACATTTCTTAACAATGCAAAGAAACCCCAATCACCAAGATGAAGCGAGCCTATCAATGTACAAGTCTTTCTGAAAGTATTTATGATGTAGTAGTTTCTCTTTGGATATAGGTTACTCACTGACGAAACTGAAACAATTGAACCACATGTTGATTCAATTTTGTAGTCATTGTTTATAAGTGACATAGATAGAGATGAACAATTTCCCAGTTGGTTAATGTAACAACCATTGATTCGTTGTCTAGAACAAGGGACAAAATTAACTAAAAATCCATATTCTTTGGTTTGACAACGTTTCCATTTTGAGATAAAATTGTTATCAGATAACTTTCAACTCCAACCTTCACAAACCATTTTTAAATGAATAATCATTGATAAAGGCATCAAAACAAAAATAATTTCAAGTATGTCTATTGGAAATGAGCTCCAAATCGCATGGACCATATCCATTTCTATAATACAACATAAAATAATGTGTTAGCACATTGATGAATTTAAATATTACTTAATTTTTGAAAAGTGATAAAACACACTTTGTTTATTTATAATTTATTTTGGTAGGAAGAAATATGATAACAATGTGATTACAATAAACGAATCATATTTGTTTGCTTATTATTTCTAATATTGAAGTACAAGATAGAATTAAAATATCAAAACAAGGCCGCAAGAATTTGGATACAATCCAAAAAACAAAACATTAGTTTGACGTATTTTTTTGTGCATTTGAAATTACATGTAGATAAGGATTACATACGGTAGGATAATATAAAAAGATAACCAAAATTCACATAATATGCAAAAGAAAACATCTTTTTGCATAGTGTTTGCATGCCATAACGATCTAACGAATCAAGCCAATTTGTAGGAAAAGGGATCAAATCGTCGAATCCTTCCATACTTGGAGTGAGTGGGAAACAACTTTTAGACATGATAATATTGGTGCATTTGTTATATGTTGGCATAGGAAAACAAAGACTCGGGAGCAGTGATCCTTCATGATTTCCTACACAAGTAACCTCACAAGTGTTGAGGTCATAATATATAAATGGAACTTCACCATATTTACACATCAAAACAAAACTCCCCACGGCTCAAAATGAAAGGTACCCTAGACAATGTGTATTTATATCGGTTTTCATATCTTATAAAAGACATACCCAAGTCCTTCATCTCAAACTCGGCAACAAGCTTCCTCTTTATGTCAACAATCAACCCATCCTCACCTATTACAAATAGGTCATCTACATACAATAGGAGTATCACTAGGTTCCCTTCCTCAACCTTGTAGTAAAGGTTGGAATCCGCTTTACTCTTGGTAAATCCCAAACTATTCAGGAAGTTGTCAATCCTGTCGTACCACATCCTCGATTCTTGTTTCAAATCGTCCAAGGCCTTCTTCAATTTCCACTCATGATTCTCCCTGTCATGTGTCTCAAATCTAAGTGTCTACTCCACATACACTTCCTCTTCCACTACACCATTCAAGAACACATTCTTGACATCCATCTGGTGTATCTTCCATTTCATCACTGTAGCCAGAGCAAGTATTGATCTAGTGGAAGTGTATCTGGCTACATAAGTTTCTTCATAATCTATCCCTTCCTTCTAGGAGAATCCACATGCCACAAATCTCGCTTTATATTTCTCTATGTTGCCATCTGCATCATGCTTGATCTTGTAGATCCACATGGAAGTCACAACAGACTTCCCTACTGGTATTGGGGCCACATACTAGACATCATTCTTCATGATCAACTGGTATTCTTCAATCATGGCATCCTTCCATTCTTTCTTCTCAGCTACTTCCTCATAGTTGGAAGGTTATTTGTCAATGATGTCACACAACAGGGCTACATAGCTATAGTATGGCCTAGGTCTCATCCTTTCATTGTGTATTCCTTCTGTAGCTCCATATCTCTCTACATCTAGGATGGCCTCTCATACCCATGTTGGTTCCCTCTTGTAAGAATAATACTCATAGGGTAAATCTACAGGATCATGAGGTTCTTCTATTTCTCGATCTTCTTCTGGAGTTGCTTCATTCATTGCTGTATCTCGGATCCTGGGTACTTTTGTTACTTCAATGTCTTCAGCATGTATCTTTCTGGATTTTTGATATGTTGAATCTTTGTCGAATGTTACATCCCTACTGATGTCGATCTTCTTGAATCCTGGGAAATATATTTTGTAAGCCTTCGAGATTTCACTATATCCCATAAATATACCCTTGTTTCTTGAAGGATCTAACTTCGTCCTTTTCTATTTCGAAATGTGTATGTACACTGGGAAACCAAGTATTCTGAGATGGATAAATTTTGGTTTCTTTTGAGAGAAGGCTTCTTCTTGTGTCTTGTTCTCAAGTACTCTATGCAAAGTATGATTCTGTGCATACACAACTTTCGTGGCATATTCTTCCCATAAATGCATAGGAAGATCCTGATCATGAAGCATTTCCCTTGTTGCTTCCATAATCGGTATATTCTTCCTTTCTAAAACTCCATTTTGTTGTGGATTATATGGAGTGGTCAACTCCCTCTTAATCCCCAACTCTCTGCATAATTCCTTGAATTATTCTGATGTGAATTCTCTGCCATTGTCTGATCGAAAGGTCTTGATTTTATTCTCTGTGTGGTTCTCGATCAAGGCTTTGAATTCCTTGAATTTACTGAATACTTCATCCTTTATTTTCAAGAAATATATCCATGTATTCCTAGAAAAATAATCAATGAAAGAAACATAATATACATACCCACTCAATGAATTGGATGACATCGAAACACATACATCAGAGTGGATAGTTTCCAAGATTCTTTTTGCCTTGCTCTTGCTACTTGGAAATGTCTTCTTTGTGATCTTTCCCTTCGCACATCCTTTGCAAATGCCTTCATGCTTTGCCTGTATTTATAGAATACCTTCAACAAATTTTCTTGCAAGTGGTAGTGCCCTATAGTGCACATGTGCAAGCCTTTTGTGCCAAAGTTCACTTGGCTCTACTGAGTCATGGACCAAAGCTTGTTCTGGTTGGCCCTTTAATTTGTATAAGCCTCCCTCTTTCTCTCCAATCACTACTGCATAATCTATGGTGTTTCCCTTTGGCCATCTACAAATGAAACCCTCATACCTTTTGCATCCAATGCATATATGGATAGAAGATTATTCTTTAGTCCTGGTATAAACAATGGCATATTTAATCTTTATATACTTTCCAGAGTCTAGCTTATAGGAAGCTTCACCACTTCCTATTATAGGATACTAGTAGTAATCCCCAAGTTTCACTTTGTGGGGTGACTCATGTTTGGATAGGTTCACAAAGGATTCTTTAAATCCCATCATATTCTTGGAAGCCCCACTATTTATGAGCCAATCATTGCTTCCATTTGTAATAGTTCCTGTGAGGGGAGAAATCAAAACATACTCTTCATCTCTCAAAGAATCTTCACTTTGTTCTTTGGCTCTCTTCCTGGGAGGTTCATCATCCTCTACAGTGTGAGAATAATGTCTTATTTTGTTGTTCTTCTTATTGTGAGAGCCACCTTTATTTCTAGGACAATCTTTAGAGAAGTGTCCCTTCTCATCACATGTATAGCATATAACATTAGATAGATCTTTGCTAGGTCTTCTAGGGTTTTCTTTATGATTCTGGTGATGACACTTTCCTTTCTTGTGATGATCGTGCTCCCTTTTGTTATTCTTTGTGTGTGTTGTGAGAGCTTGATATTCATTTCCCATATTTTCTTCTCAAGCTACGATTCGAGCTTCTTCTTGTGAGAATTCCTCCCACATCCTACTAAAGGTGATTAACTTTCTTCTAGCACAAATTCCTTGAATAAAGGAGTTACATGACCTAGGGAGATCATTCAAGGTGGTCATCACAAATTCTCCATTCTCTACATCTTCTTCCATAGCTTCAAGTTGTTATTTGATTTTAGATACCCTTGTAAAGTATGACTGTACGGTATCTGCATTCTAGATATTTACATTCTTCAACTGATTTCACAAAGTCATCTTCTAATTTATATTCTTTCCTTCAAATAGCTTGGTCAAGGAATCAAACATCTCTTTAGGTGACTTTAAGGAAGACACATGTGGTATAAGGTGATGCTTGATATAATCAACAATAATCCTCTTGGACTTGACCAATTTATTCTTGTGTAAGGCCTTAGCGTCATCTCCCTCTGGAACTGTAACCTCTCCACTTATGTAGGTGTCCAATTCATTTTCTTTGAGAACAAGTGAAATCCTATACTTCCATGCTTGGAAGTTATTAACTCCTTCAATATTCTCATCAATCTTGGTGTGATGAGACATATTTAATGATAACCTCAAATGGTAATGCAGAAGATTTAGATCTTACCACTTTGAGATGCCTGAAATGGATCTGGAGTTGATCTTCTGCAGTATTGGTTTTCTAGTCTGGGGTCAAATTAGGGTTTGAATTTCCCATATTTTTTCCCAACCAAAAATTTCGATCTTGGTCTCTAAATTTCGATTTTTAGGAGGAGAACAATCCTATGCTAGGCCCACTAAGAAATTCCACTTCTGTGAAAAGCCCTAGTTTCCTGCAGTAGTGACAGGCCAAAAACTGAAAATGCTCGAAAACAGATTCTGCTTCTATAGGAAGATGTGCCCTTCAAAGGAGAGTTAGCCTACCCTCATTTTGCTGATGATCTACGGAGAGAAACCCAAAAATTAAGAATCCCTAGCTTCTGTAGCTGCACAATTTCTTCTTCTCATGTTAACTCTGATACCATGTTAGATTTTTATAGTTTAATCAAAATGATATAGGATCTTATCTAAGAGAATGACATGCACAACAATAATCACAAGAGACAAGAGACACAAAGATTTTCCTCGAGAAAACCATAAAGGAGAAAACCCCGCAACTTCCTCAGAGATAGAATGAGCACCAATAGCAAAAGTAAAACCCAAAAGAATAGATATGATCTTTGATAGTTGCTCTCTCTCTCTCTCACTAGTGCGATCTAGTCCTCTCTCTCTCATGTACTATTGATGAGTGAGTGTGTGCTCAAATAGAGATTCTCACTTTCTATTTATACCTAATTTCTATTTGACATTTTCCCCACAGGGCTGAATTCTCTAGGAGAGTCTAATAACCCTAATATAATTCAACTGAGGGGTTTGATGCCTCGAAATACAATGGAGGGTTAACCACAATGAATTTACATGAGTTAATTATATTAATGACTCTCTTGATCGAAGGAACAAACATATCTGTCGGTGGTATAATGAAATACAATATGAAATATACAAGTGAATACATTCCGAAGTTACAAATACATCAACATATATAACTAACTTTGGACCATGTCATGGTATGTGTCCATTTTTCCCCTTTATTGATGAGAAAGGAAAGAAATAACAATCTATTGAAGAAAATAAAGTTTTGGGAACATGTTGTTCTTATCGGGGGAAAAGATGGGATCATGTTGTTAATTTTGAGGGAAAAGTTGCAACCTCCTTCTAGGGTGGTCAATTCATGTTTTGAATTTTAGTTTTTTTTATTACTTCGCCAAGTTCATATGGATGGAATGATATGGAAAATTAGTGCTAATGATGTGGAATTATGATGTATAAGGATGATGAAAATGATGACATGGAAGGTGAGCAAATTTTCCTATGAACACATGAAATACTCTCCTATAATACAACCAAGGTTTTCCCAACAATACATGGAAAGAAACCATGTATTAACCACCATCACAAAAAAATGATATTAATGGTATCCCATGTGAAAATTCATGGACCTACCTCAATGTCAGGTTAAGTTCCCATGCCAACATAGGGTGCATTGGGAAAGAGGCTACTCGAAATGGAAGGTGGGTGCATGCACCACTCAAAAGAGGAAAAAATCCAAGGAAAGTGAGTTGCATGGGTGTAGAAAGGTGGCATGAGGAGGTGCATAACTTGGTGAAGTGGCTTAGGGACGATCCCGCAGATGACAAAACATGGAAACCATAGAGATCATCGTCTAGTTTACTTGAGATGGAATGAGTGTGACCACAAGGGTTGTGACCCTTGGTTGCACCCATTTCCAAGGGAGAGTAGCTATTTATGAGGCAAAGTGGTAGAGAGAAAATCATCAACCAAGCTCAGGATTAAGGCCATACAACACATTTGACAAGGTAAACATGCGCACCTCAGATGGAGGGCACATATTGGTAGATGGCAGTGTGAAGTGACATATATCTTGATTAGTGTGAGTTCGAGCAAGGATGAACATGTGCCACAGATGATGAACCTATGGGTGCTTCAAGAGGAAAGCACTATGTAGGAGAACACACCTATTTGGAGTGGGTAATTCTTTTGGGTTTCTTAAGATGTTGTTGATTGACAATGTCATGAGAAGCAGCATGCAGGCACTCCCATTTTGTTGTAACTTGTAGTATTCCTCTTATATAAGAATTCTTTTGTACACTTAGTTTGAGGTGCTGACACATGTTGTTCTTGTATTCTTGTGTGTTTCTTTGACATAAGTGAATTTGTTAAATAAGTGAAACATGATAATGATTAAGTATAAAATTGAAAAAGTGCAAGTGTAGGTGTTTTAAAGGTGTAGTTTGTTGGGATCCCAAACCGGGTTGGTCTCACCATCGATAAGGAAACTAGGGAATGTTGCATGATCTAAAGAGAGGGACAAAACTTCTATTTTGGGTCATATTTGTAGACCCATGACAAGTGGTATTAGAGATCAGTGAAAAAGATGAATATAGACTTCAATGGGGAATATGGGTTGGAGGAATTGAAGGATATGGAAGCCACTATTCACCTGATCATCGAGATGACCCAAGGAAATTTTATTATAATAGACATTTGATAGTATGTATGGGTGGATTAGGGAAAATTATAGGGGTACTCCAGCTTTGGAGTTGGTCCCAAAATGGGAAATCAGTTGGGCAGAGTCATTTCTAGTATGACTACACACTCTCTTGAATGGAGTGGACTTATCGATGCGTAGAACCAAATATGTGATGTCGAAGGGAATCATGTCAGGAAGACTAGGGAATATTATCACAAAATTGTTTAACAATGGAAAACAATCTAATGCAGATTCAAAGGCATGTTAGCTCTGAGTTTTTCATAGTATGGGAGATGGACAGAGATGTGGGTGGAGCGTTCTGATAGACAAGATGGGGGAGATGCCCCACCCACTCAAAAATATTCAAGATATCAACACCATGAGTAGAATTGGATTTTCTTTGTATACTCAATTGTGAATGGATAGAGGGTGAGGGAACTCGTGGATGTAGGAGCCTCACATACTTTTGTGAGGAAGGATATTGCTGGCGAAATTGGATAAAGGAGTCATCCTTGTGACGTAGCCGTTAAGGCTATGAAATCCTAATATAAAACAAGAATGAACATTGCTTCCTATGTGCACGTGAAAATCGAAATATGTGAAGGGGAAGCTGACTTCATGATTATGCTACTATATGATTTCGAGATGATTCTATGGAAGAATTTCTTAAGGAGAACTCAAGTTTTTCTCTTTCCTCTTACAAGTAGGATGGTGATTTTATATGAGAAGAAACCATGTGTGGTGATCACTAGCACAAAATATTTGGATTAAGGAGGGGTGCAACTTATCTCGACACTTAGCATGAAGAGAGATGCTTGATAAGTAGACTCGTGTTTGTATGTTGCAACACTACTAGGTGAAACAACTACAAGAGTTACATGGATTCTTGTTCCTATTGAGATCACCAACATGTTTGATGCAAATGTAGATTTGATGCTGGAGAATTTTCCAAATTTTCTCCCACTATGATGCATCATTTATCATCGTATTGATATTGAACTGATATTGAATCCCATGGAAAAATACCCCTATCGGTTGTCTAGAATGAAGTTGGATGAGTTGAATAAGCACCTAACAGAGTTAACCATCATTGGCTTCATCATACCTTCAAGGTCCCTGTATGGATTTCCCTTTAAATAGAAGAAATATACCTTGGATTTGAGACTTTATTTGGACTATATGGAGCTCAATAAGAAGATGGTGAAAATTTGGAATCCATTGTTGTTGGTAGTCGATTGTTTTGATAAGTTAACTAAGGAAAAGGTGTTGTCCAAGTTGGATTTAATATAGGGATATTATCAATTGATGATTGCGGAAGGGGAGGAGAACAATATGGCATGTGTGACAAGGTACCAAAGTTTTGAATTCCTAGTGATGCCTTTCAGGTTGTGCAAACCTCTTGTGACATTTCACACCCTCGTGAATGACATGTTGAGACCATTTTTTTGACAAGTTAGTGGTGGTTAACCTTGAAAAAATTGTGGCATTTAGAGAGTGTGTGGAGGAACAAAATAAGAATTTGGAGGAAGTATTTGAGGCATGGGGATTCACTCATTGAACTTGTTACATACCACGATCATTTGCGGGATATTAAAGAATATCTCCAATTTCACTAAATATTGGAAAATGCCTCTATTAGCACTCAGAATTTACCCTCAATTGTGAAAGGATAATCCCAAGGTAACCACAAAACCAATATTTAGGAGGTGTTGGAGACATTTACCACCTTACACACTCATTTTGGTCAATTTGGCCTAGTTAAACCACTATCCTAAGTATTATTGACTTAATTGACATCAGAGGAGCACTATATGACATCAGCTAGATCACACCCATGCCTACCTTCAGTCAAGAAGGCTAAATTAGACGTATCCTACATTCAGGGAGGCTAACTGGAGCACTACGGGGGTGATCTGAGTGTCATTAGTGCCCCATATTGCTAACTGATGGTTACAATAAGCTAAACAGAGCAGTGAAGGCACCTTCCTTCATTAAATTGATTATTTATTGATTATTTAATGAATTAGAGTCAACAGGGGTGCCTCCAACCACTTCTGATGATCAGTTACACTTCAGTTAACCTCATCGGGGTTCATTGGAGTCATTGATGTGCTACCACTTGATGGTTGGCTTGCTGTGACATGTGTTTGACCTAGTTTCAGTTAGACTCAGTCATTTATTGCACAACGATTTCAGTTAGGGCTCAGTTGAGTCAATTAGGGTTTTGATCAGTGGTTAACTTGGGTGTTGAATGTGGCTTACATTCAGTTAAGATAGACTCACTCATTCAATTCGAATGACCTCCTTGGGAATTTGAATCACCTTGTCATTTATGCTTGCAGCATGATCATTGTATTGTATTACTCATTCTTTATGTGAATATACAAAGAGGCTACTCATTTTGTAGCAAAATTACACCATTTTCATGCCTTATTGTTATTAATCATTGATAAGACTTGTGTTTAGTCCCTAGATTACTATGACAGATTAATATGGTCTCAGAGCGGTTACTCATTTTGTAGCACAATTACACCATTTTCATGCCTTATTGTTATTAATATTTGATAAGAATTGTGTTTAGTCCCTAGATTACTATGACAGATTAATATGGTATTAGAGTTCATGGCGGGGGGAAGCTTGGATCTCTCAAAAACAAGGTTTTTAGAGATCTTGCATGAAAATTGAGCAATAGCTCAAAAATCCAGCACTGCACCAGAGGCCAAGGCTTACCACTTAATACCCCATGTAAAGAACTTGTTGATCAAGCTTTCTTGATTGATTATGTTGGGTGTGATGAAAGCCTAAAATGTGTAGGCTGTTTGACCTTACATTGCCCTTTTTGTTGTGATTTTCAATTTTTTGACAAGTGAAAGCATTTGCTCCAGCTCAGATGGCTTCTTTAGTAGATATTTTGACTCCGTTTAATTTCAACTCATGGAAAGGAGACATGGAGATCGAGCTACATTCCAGAGGACTCTATAGGGTCACCATGGACACTAAAGAACAACCTGATTCTGCAATAGATAAATCAAGATTCTTGAACCAGAAGGATGAAACATTTGGATTCTTGTGCCTCTTTGTTTCCTGGGATATTCTTTTCCATCTTTTCGGATTGAAGACTCAAAAGGAAATTTGGGACAAATTGGAAACCCTGTATGGAAAGCAGGATGATTTGAGAGTTTACTAGCTTGAAAATGAATTGATGTCTCGCCAGCGTTCCAATTTCGAGAGCTTGAATGACTTTTTCACAAAGTTCAAGGACATTGTCTTACTGTTGAAGCAATGCAAAGTAGAGAAGAAGGATTATCAGCTCATCCTCGCCATACTCTCCAAAATTGGAGCTGATTATTCAGTTTTTGTCTCTACATTACATGCGGGGAAGCTCACAACCCCTAGATGGAAGATGCCTACACTCAATGCCTTCATTGAGTCCCTAACAAGTGAACATGATAAGCTTGTCTAGATGGGGATCATCAGATCCTCCCGTGATCAAGCCCTCCATGTCTCGGGGCCCAAAGATCTAAAGGGTAAAGGAAAGCAGCAGAATCACCCAAAAACTAAATTCGAAGCTCCTAAGCCTAAAGTTGAAAACCAGCAGCATGATGAGTCTTCCGGCTCAAAGAAGAACAAAGGGAAAGGGCATCATGGAAAGGAAAAAGTCAAGTGTTCATACTATGAGAAGGGATTCCACCCTGAACATGCCTGCATGAAGAAGAATATTGATGAAGCTACCTCTCTCCTTGAGAGAAATCACATCAATCTTCCAAAAATATTTCAGAGGATAGATCAGCAATATCGGGAACCACAACATGAAAAAGGTCATGCCCTCATGGAAAGCACTTTGAATTAAAAAACACTCTTGATTGATTATGGAGCTTCGAACCACATGATGGATGAAAGAGACTCCTTTTCATCCTTGGATACTGGCAAATCCATCTCCATCCACATGGGAGATGACTCCACCGTCATTTCAGAAGGACAAGGTACGGTTGATCTTGAGAATGGATATTTTTCAAATGTTTTGTATGTACCATCTCTGGCATCAAATCTCCTTAGTGTCTATCAGATGACACATATAGGAATTCCTAAGAGAGTATCTTTCATCCCGAATGATGTTGAGATAACGGAACTTGCATCTGGGAAACTCATTGCTAAAGGCCTTGCAAACCATCATGCAAAATCCTATGAGTTCTAGCAGATGCAAATCACACGGCACTGCTAACTCATGGAAATGAAGTTAGTAGGCTATGGCATGAAAGGTTTGGTCATATAAATTTCAAATATTTGCAGCAATTACAGAAAAAATCCATGATTGAAGGCCTCCCGGTCATCAAGGAAACCACTGGAATTTGCAAGGGCTGTGTGGTTGGAAAACACCCTGAGCACAAGTACGATCGGGGGAAGGCAAACCAAGCTACATGCATATTCGGGCTGATACATTATGATATCAGTGGTCCGATGCTTGTCACATCCATGAATGGATCAAGGTATCTTCTGACTTTTATTGATTATTTTTCAAGGTACACATGGGTCTTCTTTCTCAAAAAGAAGTCTGAATTATGTGAAAAATTCTTTGAATTGAAGGCCTTGATCGAGAATGCCTCTGGGCTTAAGATCAAGATCTTGAGATCTGATAATGGTGGGGAGTATGTCAATAATTATTTTTTGCACATATTCTCCCAAAGTGGTATTCATGTCCAACATTCAATTCCCTACACTCCCCAGCAGAACGGTGTAGCGGAAGGAAGAATCGGTCTCTCAAGGAGATGACCACTTGTATATTGGAATCAAAGAAGTTGGCTGCAAATTTGTGGGCTGAAGCCATGCATGCTGCAGCATACATTCAGAATATATTTCCACATTCATCCATGAAAGGGAATACCCCATTCAAAGCATAATTTAGACACATGCCGGATGTGTCAAACCTACGGGTGTTTGGGTCCACTGCATGGGCCCAAATTCCACTTGATAAAAGGAGGGTTTTGCAACCGCAAAGCATAGAATGCCTGTTTATTGGGTATATTGATGAATCAAAAGGTTTCAAGGTACTACATATAAAAAAAAATAGATCATCATCGAAAGGAGTGTCAAGTTCGATGAGCCTCTTTAGGAGGTGGAACTAGTGAAGGAGAAAACTGTTGAATTTCCTTCCTATTCTACTGAATATTTGGATGATGAAATTAGAGGTAATGACCCTAATTTGGATCCTCTGATTTCTGATATCAATTTTCAGCAAACATCAGATGCTGAAACATAACCTGAAGTACAAAATCATCTTCCCACATGGGCCCGACAAACACTCTCCTTTGCAAGAGATAACATTGGAAATCCGGATGATCCAAGGAGAACTCGGTCTGATTTCCAAAGAGCAGGTATTGCGCTCTCTTGTAATGATACTTTTCTGTCCAAAAATTGTTATTTTATGATTATTTCAGACCCAAAATCCTACTACCATGCTTGGAAGGATCCGAGATGGAAAGTTTCCATGGATGAAGAGATGAATTCTCTTCAAAAAAACACTACTTGGGAGCTAGTTTCTCTTCCTCCGGGAAGGAAATTGGTTCAATGCAAGTGGGTGTGTCAGACCAAGGTTGCTGTTGATGGTAGCACTTGAAAATATAAGACAAGAATGGTGGCAAAAATTTTCTCTTAGGTCCAAGGTGTGGACTACCATGAGACCTTTGCACCGGTTGCAAAAATGGACTCCATCCGCCTAGTTTTGGCAATTTCAGCATCTAAGCATTGGGAAGTGCATCATATAGATGTTAAGTCATCCTTTATGCATGGAGATCTTCATGAGGAGATATACATGAAGCATCCTGAGGGATACATCTCTGATCCATCTTTGGTTTGCAAGCTAAAGAAGTCACCATACGGGTTAAAACAGGCCCCGAGAGAGTGGTATTCCAAGATGAATGCCTTCCTTCTCTCACAAAACTTCCAAAGGTGTAGATCAGATCCAAATGTGTATATACAGTAGTCTGATGGTCATTTGATTATTATTGTTTTATATTTTGATGACTTACTGATCATAGGTAGCACAGTTGCTTCCATTTCAGCCATCAAAACTGCTCTCCATAATGCATTTGAAATGAGCGATTTGGGGCTCTTAAAACAATTTTTGGGGCTCGAAATTGAGCAAAATTATGATGGGATAATGGTC
>LPNX010557188.1:218934-340755 GCA_001517045.1 Pseudotsuga menziesii
TGGCTGAATTTAGGCCTGCACCATTCCCTTTCCTTCCAGGGATCAGCCTTGAAGAAGGAAAAAACACACCTCCCATGGACTGCACTATCCATCGACAGCTGATTGGTAGCTTGTTGTACTTGACACATTCTTGACTTGATATCTGTTATTCCATGAATGCTATATCAAGATACATGCATTAGCCTCATGATATTCATTGGAAGGAAGCCAAGAGGATCCTCCAGTATATTCAAGGAACCATGACCTACGGCATTCACTATGCTGCAGACTTCAAGCTAGAGCTGGTTGGATACACAGATTTTGATTGGGTGGGTGATTCTATTGATTGGAAGTCTACTTCCAGATATATATTCATGTTTGGGGGTGGCCCCATTTGTTGTTATAGAAAAAATTAGGCTGCCATAGCATTATCTTCAGCAGAGTCCAAGTATCGAGGAGCGATGAATGCTTGCATCCAAGCAGTTTAGTTGCAAGGCATTCTTTCAGAGTTTGATCTTGGTAGTACTATGTACACTGTCCTCTTTTGTGACAATAAAAGTGCTATTAATATATCCATGGATCCAGTTACCAGGAAGAGGACCAAGCATGTAGAGATCC
The DNA here is from genome assembly GCA_001517045.1 of Pseudotsuga menziesii. Taxonomy (NCBI): domain Eukaryota; kingdom Viridiplantae; phylum Streptophyta; class Pinopsida; order Pinales; family Pinaceae; genus Pseudotsuga; species Pseudotsuga menziesii. The sequence continues at coordinate 219,532 of LPNX010557188.1, forward strand.
ACATGCACTATATCAGAGAGCTAGTGCATGACAAGACCATCATTCTGCAATACTGCTTGACTGATGAGCAGATTACAGACATCTTCACCAAGAGCTTTTCAGAAAATAATTTCACTTACCTCCATTCACTATTGGGGGTGAGTCCATCAAGGTGATCAGATTACTTTCAGTGTTCATCTTGAGGGGGGAGGGGTTTCCCACTGGGTTTTCCCTCTTTTCCTCACTTAGTTTGTTTTTGAGCATTGTTTCAGTTTCAATATTGTACAGGGTGACCTATGGCTTTAGTTGTTGGGGCCCTAGAATTTTTATGCATTTTATGTTTTCTAACTCCTCCTGAGTATAGCTTAAGGGGGGGTGTTGGAGACATTTACCACCTTACACACTCATTTTGGTCAATTTGGCCTAGTTAAACCACTATCCTAAGTATTATTGACTTAATTGACATCAGAGGAGCACTAGATAACATCAACTAGATCACACCCATGCCTACCTTTAGTAAAGGAGGCTAACTTAGCCTTCTCCCACATTCGGGGAGGCTAACTGGTGCACTCCAGGGGTGATCTGAGTGTCATTAATGCCCCATATTGCTAACTGGTGGTTACAATCAGTTAAATAGAGCAGTGAAGGAACCTTCCTTAATTAAATTGATTATTTATTGATTATTTCATGAACTAGAGTCAACAGGGGCGCCTCCAACCACTTTTGATGATTAGTTACACTTCAGTTAACCTCATCGGGGTTCATTGGAGTCATTGATACGCTACCACTTAATGGTTGGCTTGTTGTGACATGTGTCTGACTTGATTTCAGTTAGGCTCAGTCATTTATTGCACATTGACTTCAGTTAGGGCTCAGTTGAGTCAATTAGGGTTTTTATCAGTGGTTAACTTGACTGTTGACTGTGGCTTACATTCAGTTAAGCTAGACTCACTCATTCAATTCGAATGACCTCCTTGGGAATTTGAATTGCTTTGTCATTTATGCTTGGAGCATGATCATTTTATTGTATTACTCATTCTTTGTGTGAATATACAGAGCGGCTACTCATTTTGTAGCACAATTACACCATTTTCATGCCTTATTGTTATTAATATTTGATAAGACTTGTGTTTAGTCCCTAGATTACTATGACATATTAATAGGAGTAAAATTGGATTCTTTCCTTCCAGAGAGGGATATCTCAATAGATAAACTCATAGGCCATATATATTTTAAAAAGAAATAAAACTTTAGTAGTCACAATGGCTGAAACAGGTGGTCATTGGGAGTGGAGTCAAATATGAAAAACAATTATAACAATTCTTTGTAATGGAGTTTTTAAACATAGGCAGAGTAGCTACTTCTTTACAGTAAAAAATATGGTTATCCGGTGATAAAGAAAAGTAAAGAAACAATCCATTAACATGGAAATATCAAGATGAATCCAACGCTAAATTTAGTGGAAATACTTTGTAAATACTTGAAAGTAAAGGATCAGAACATTTGATTTTGAATTCTGACCCAATATACACTCATTCAAGCATGAAAAGAAGACATAATCGAAAGGTAAACAGGGAGCACATTCACATAAGAAAATAAAATACATATTGTAAATGGAATAACACAAGAATATCTGTAGAAAACCTATTTGGATCTAAAATTTTATTAATCTTGAAGCTCTCTTACAAAATTCAGATCTTGCTCATGGGTTCCAACCCTTGTTACATTACATCATGCTTCTTTTATACATCAAAGATTTGAGTTGCTAACTACCTACATGCTAAAAATAGGCATATGTAAATTCCTTATTACATTTTCCAATTAACCTTAATACACTATTCCTATATTATAGGACACAAATCTAATCTATATACCAAAAATATAATTAAGTTGCAATAAATCTGGAAAGGATGCCAAGTGATTCAAGTTGTTGAATGTGCCCTGTTGATTGTTCTCTTGAAGTCCTGAAAATGCTCCAAACCTTTTTCTTTAGATGCTCTGCTATTATTCTAGTTGCTATTTTGAAGTCATCAAGCTGATTTTGGGCCATGAATAGAGATATGATTGCTACATCCTTCTCGAGCTTATGACCCATTGCATGTGGGAACTGCTGGAATTAAAATTGTTTGCTCAAAATATGGCAAGAATTTTTTATCTTTTATCCTTTAACTGTTTTGTTGCTATGAAAACTAAATTCTCTGAGACCTACACTCAAGGATTAATGATTTACTATCCTAATTTGATACAAAATATGCTTAAATTCCAACTTTGGAAAAACCTCATCAAACTCTTCTTAAAATTTTCCACATTTTAGTTTTATGAATTTCATAAATGAAATTCCAAAACAAATTCCAAAACCATCCAGCGTTTCACAAATCCATTCCTTGTTTTGTTTCCTTATTTTTGCATCTTGAATCTAATTGTTTATGGATTTCATAAAATGAAATTCAAAAACAATTTACCCAAAATATTGAAAATTCATAAACAATTTTTCATTTCTCTTTAGAATCCACCCACTTTTTTTCTTGATCTTGGACTTTGAATTTAATGGTGTATGAACTTCATAAAATGAAATTAAAAAAAAAAAACCCAAATAAATGAAAATTGGTAAACAAATGTTTTGGATTTGAAACAAATACATTCGGTAGGGAATTTTATAACATAAGGTTTGGGACATTAGGAAAATTTCACAGACATAAATGCTTATATAATATACTTTATTCCAATGAGATAAAAAGTGGTTTGAGAAGATGGTATAGCTCCCAATGGAATAAACATAGGAGTGACACATAGTCAAAAAGTAAAACCATGGAAAAATTTCACTACCACTTCAAAAATTACACATCGAGCTAGTTGAGTTAGCGGAGTAAATGGTGGCCCTTCATCCAAACTTTAGTCCTTTCCAAAATATAATATGATGCCTTTCGATATTTGTGCTAAACCATATCCCTTTGTATATAAATATTAATATAAATATATAAAACATTTATATTAATAATAAACCTTTTTTCATGTTTTTATAAATGCTTGGGTAATTTTGGAGGTTCCACTAGTATTTTATCCCTTGGCCAAATCTATAAGCTCCACCAATTCATTAATATGCTCAGTGAAATATAGAAATTTTATCCATTATCTCTTGGTCACAACCTTAGGTCCCATTACAAACATTGCTCCTTTGCTCTCTGCTACTTACCGATCCTTCATTTTAGTATGCAGCTTCCTCTGGTGGATCAATTACTAGCCATGGATCTCATCTGCATGTTATTCTCACCGACGATCAAGACTGGTATTTAATCATTCCTCTAACCTTCTTTTCAACATTGATCATGCAGGTTCTCCCAACGGATCCCATCTCCACTTTTAATATTATCCATCTTTCATCGTCATCATTGGTTCAAGTTACCTTCTAAGTTTTCCCCTAGTAGCTAATCTATATTTTACCATGCATCTTCCTAAAACGGATTATATATCCTCCATCAATATTGTTTCCCTTTTTCCTCCACCATATATCCAAATGGTCCATTAGGCCTTTCCGTCGATCATCGATTTTGACTTTTTACTTGCAACTTTGAACAACGTATCACTTGCTCACCGTAGATCTTTCGGTTTTAAGATCTTGACCATCAATTTTTTAAAACATATAACACAAGCACCTTTAGTCTTTATTATATCATTCATGGTCATATTAGAAATGTTTTTAAAAACTGTATCTCTCCATTGGAACTTAACTCCTTCTTTTCATTTGCAAGTTATAATGGTGCTAACAGCTGGCTCCAACTAGGGATGCTATCCTCCCTGCAAGGTAGCAAAGAGCTCGTAGACCAACTGCATGATTCATTGGGTTGTTCCAAAAACTTAATCTATAACATGTTCCAAACTCTGAAAACTTTGCAACCTTATTGAAACCCAAACTGCAAACTGGAAGTTGTACTAAAAATAAAATGTTGAAAACCAAACCAAAACCATTGCATCCTTTGTACAAGCTCAAATTTCAAAATAAAAACAAATTGCTCACTACTAAAATCAAACTGAAACTACAAACCAAACTGAGAAATCTGCTCGATGTTCAATCTTATCACACACACTCCTACTCTAACATACTGAAACAACTGCAAAATCATCTGATAACAAAGATCCAATGTAGTCAATCAAGCAAATTGCCTCTTGACTGATTTCTTCTTTTACTTTCCTCAAGCATAATGAAAAATATGAAAGATAGGAACTCAACACAACATATGAAAATATCTCCATGGTTTATGAATACCATCAAATCCATTTATACTGATGATTCCAATAGTCTTCCAAAAGGATCCTTGAGAACATGAACATTTACTTGTTGATGATCATAAGGAGAAATATACGTTTCATCCTTTACTGTTGTTTGTTCATGTTTTATGCCTTCAATTTTAAGATCATTTTCAAAATAAATGACATCAATTAGTTTCTTATCATTCACATCCTCTACATCATAAAAGGAATTTGGATGTTCTTGAACAACAACATCTAACTCATGTGGCCCCTTTGAAGAAAATTGCGCTCTGCTAGGGTTTCGCGAAGAAAGCTCTAAAGCCAGGCCTAAAAATTAGGGTTTTTGGCCACCTCAGCCATGGATCCACCAGAGCCGACGTCGGATGATCACCGCTCTTAGTGGGAGGTTGGATTTCAGAGGATCATTTCCTCTCAGGAACTTTGCAATCCTACACCCTGTGATTCTAGATTCATGAAATGAGTAGAAGTACCGAAATTCAATTTGTCATCCATTGCGTCAAACTTTAAAGTCATTTCTCTCTGTGAAAGAGGTATGGTAGGTCATTTCACTAGGCTCCGTCCCTCCCCTAGATCCATATAAACTTGGCTAAATAAAAACTGGAGACCTCTTATTCAGGTTGAGGTTCAACAAAACTTCTGCGGACAAGGCTTCTTTGTTTTTCTATTTTAAAAAGGAGAAGACTGAGATATTCTATTAAGAAATGGTCCTTATTTCATGGGAAAAAGAGGCATGTACCTTAACAAATGGGATTCATCCTTCAATCCAAAAAAGAATATCCCCACATCAGTTTCAGTATGGGTTAAACTACCACATCTCTCGCTTCACTATTGGAATGATGAAGACCTAAAATCTATCAGGAACTCACTGGGGAAATATATCGACAAATCTGAGCCTAAGCCCCCCATGTTTTCCTACGCATGTATCATCGTTGAGGTATATCTAGAGAAAGGTCTTCCAGAAGCAATAAATATCACCATGGAAAGCTAGAATCATCTCCAAATAGTAGACTACGAACAAATACCTTTCAAATGCAAGGTGTGTCACGAATATGGGCATTTTGCAAAATCATGCCAAAAGAAAGTCTAGCAAGATGATGGAGAAGCTCAAAAATAAGAATGGAATGAGTTTAATAGAAAAATGGGAACAAAGCAAATGCAAGTTAGGCAAATACCCCAGCAAAAAACAAGGTTACATAAAATAGATTCCAAGTCCTTTCTACTAAAGAGAATGAACAACTTGATATCATTATGGTGGAGAACCAGTATTAATGGAAATGGGGCAAGAATCGATCTATGAACCCATTCTCCCACAACAAGCATATGTTGAAGTAAGGAATGAATCTTCACATAATTATGGGGGACTAGTAACAAGATCCAGATCCAAGGCATAGATGGGAGATAATTCAGAGAGGAAAAAAAGAGGAAATAGAGCCCTTAATAAAAAAAATGAAAGAATCCCAACAAATTCCATCGAGAAATAGAAATGACCCATGAAAAAGCAGTAGGGAAGCAGTCTAGCTTAGATCACCTGGTTAGAAATTACTCAATGGAAAACCAAATTGGGGAATTGGTGGAAGGGAAAAAGGATAGAGTAGTACCACAAACCACCAAGAAATAATGAAACTTGTCTCCTGGAATTGCAGAGGCTTGGGAGGAAACCAAAATATTGAAGCAATAAAGAGATTGAAACAATATGTAGATATATCCATCCTTGCAATACATGAAACAAAAATGCAAGAAGAATACTTTCTATCAGCAATGAAGAAAATTTGCAATATATGCGAAGGCAAAGTTGTAAGCGCTTAAAGAGCCTTGAGATGCATTCTCACTTAGTGGGACTCAAACATCTACAAACATATTTCTGCAATAGGAAACCTCCATTGGTTGTCCGTTGAGCTCAAGGACCTTGATTCCTAGGAGACTCTCTGGATAGGAAATGTTTATGGACCAAAAAACCATTGGTGCAAAGAATATTTATGGACATAGATGGAACAACAAAAATACAGCAAGATGTGACACTCTTGTATAATGGTTGGGGACTTTAACACTACTATCTCCCTAGAGGAAAAAAAATAGGCTCCAAAGTTATGGATCCCTTTGGAGAAAGGCTAGAAGATATAATGAGCTCTTGGAGGCTTATCGATATCAAACAAAAAAGAGGGAAGTACACATGGATAAATAAGTGTTTTGTGTCAGGCCATGTCACTGCCCGACTGGATAGAATTCTGGTAAGTTCCTCCTTTCTTGAAAAACCCTTTTTTCCTATCTCACGCCTTTTAGCCTATGCGATTTCAGACCACATACCTCTTTCTCTTTCCCTTGACCCAATTGGGAACCTGGGGATTCTTCCTTTTAGGTTTTCCTCATCTTGGATTATGGGCCCATGCTTCTTTGATATAGTTCAAAAAGCATGGAACACTTTTATCCAGGGTTCTCCAAGCTTCATTTGGGAACACAAACTCAAGAAATTGAAGAAAGGGCTTAAGAATTGGATTGCAACCCGTGACTTCAACCCTAGAAAAGAGAAATATATCCTAGTTATAACCCTTGAAGATATCCAGTAATAAATGTAGCAGGTCGAAGTAACAAAAGAAAAGAGGTAGATAGGAAATTCCAAACCCTCCTACGGATAGAAAAAGAAGAACTACATTTAAGATCAAGATGCCTCTATTTAAAAGGGGGTTATCAGAATACCAAATTGTTCCACTACCAATGGAAAGAGTGAAATAGGAATACCACAATAAAGTATATCACCAAATAAAATGGGGAAACGTTAATAGGAACTGATGAAATAAAAAAGGAGGTTAAAGATCACTTTGAATATCTCTACTCAAATGATGATGAAGTCACACAGGAGAAAATGGTCATCCTCGATGATGAAATACCAAATATAATAAATCAATACCATAAAGCTTTAATCCAACCTGCATCCCTTGATGAGGTTCATTCAACAATCTGGTCCTTGCACCCTGATAAAGCCCCTAGGCCCGATGGGTTCCCTATCAGTTTTTATTAAAGTTGTTGGAATATAATAAAAAAATTTCTTCTAAGAATGATAATCTGGACTCAGTCTAAGGATAAGATAGGAGGTGCTACAAATTCCACCTTCCTCGCTCTTATACCTGAGGAAAAGAAACCTGCTTCCATTAAATGGTTCAGACCTATCTTTCTCTGTAATTCTTCTTATAAAATCCTCTCCAATATCATTGCCAACAGAATTAAAAAGGTTATTCCACATATCATTTCAGAAAATCAAGGAGGATTTCTAGCTGACAGACATATTTATGACAACATCCTTTTGGTGCAAGAAGCTATACACTCAAGTTAGAAACACCAAGAAGCAGGTATGGAAATCAAATTATATCTTACTAATGCCTTCGATAGAATAAGGCATTCCTTTATATTTCAAGTTCTGGAAATATTTGGTTTCCCTCCTAGCTTTATAAGATGGACCAAAGCCTATGTTAGCAGCCTCTGGATAACTCCTTTGGTCAATGGTCGTCTAACCACCTTCTTCTAATACCAAAGGGGAATTCATTAAGGATGTCCAATGCCCCCTTACCTCTACATATTAGTTGTTGATTCTCTAAGCATACGACTCAATCGATTGAAAAGTGAAGGAAATATCCATGGTATTTCTTTTGTCAAAAGATTCCACCCTATCAGCCATGCCCAATTCGCTGATGACACCATTCTTTTGGGCAGTGATTTGAAAAAAATAGCCAGAAGGATAAAACACTCTCTAGATATCTCTCTCAAAGTCATTGGAAGTCGAATCAACCCCTCCAAATCTTGGCTTTACAATTGGAAAAACAATCCTTGTATCCTCAAAGAGATCACCTGCATTCTAGGTATCAAGGTCAGCATTCACTGGACCTCCTTTGTTTATCTTGGTATTCCAATTTCTAAGCGCACTTATAATCCCATGGCTTGGAGCTTAATAATCCAAAAATTGAAGAAAAAAATTCAAGCTTGGGGCACAAAATGGCTCAATATAGCTGGCAAGCTAGTCCCCATAAAATCCATTCTCGCTTCTTATCCTTTTTTCACTTGCGCAATATTTCTTGTGCCAAAATCCATTGTCAATAGTATAAGTATAAGTATAAGTATTGATATTATAAAATTTCTCTGGAAATATGGGAAGACACGAGGTAAAAAGTTCAACCTAGTTAGGACAATATTTATATAGAAGACAAATCCATCGGAGGTTTGGGAATCAGGGATCCTGATTTAATGAACAAAGATTTGGGATCTAAACTGGTCTAGAGACTAATCTATGGGGGGGAAGAATGGTGGAAGGAGGTAATCAGGAAAAAATATATCAATAAACCAAGATCCAAATGTCTATATTCCCCTTGGGGGGGTAAAGGTACCCCCATCGGGAGTCTCTTCAAAATATCTGTTGGCCTAATTAAAGACAACCTTTACTAGATACCAGGGAATGGTCAGAAAATAAACATATGGACGTATGTTATTTTAGGACACCCTCCTTTGGATTTGTTGGCCCGATTTCCTGACCTAGGCCAACTAAGGAGATTAAGCCCACACACGTTGCTTAGAGCAGCTCCCGGTGTGTTTAATATGGAAAAACCTCACAGGTTTTGGTCCTGCTACCAACTGATTTTTTCTCTTAAGGAGAATTTAAAATTCAGTAAAAAATTATCCTAATCTTATTAATATCTAAATAAACCCTAAAATTAGTTTTCTAAGACCCGAGTTATCCTAAAATGCTTTCTTAATGAAAGTCTTCATTTTTTTTTTGAGGATTTTGCTTCAAATATTTTCATTCAAAGACTATTATAAATATTACGGAATTAATCTAATCCTATTTGCAATTAATCTAATCCTATTTAACAACTTGTTAAATATAAACTACACTAAAACTAAAAGTAACTAAGTATTCTATCTCAACTGAGAGCAACTTAAATACTAGATTAATTATTAATTAACATTTCAAGTAAACAAAGAGATAAATAATTATGATTTAAATGAAAATATTTAAATCATTAACATTAAACCACTCTGCTATATATTCACAATAACAGAAAATTAAAATAGACAACTACTTTAAACTTTTCTGTAATGTTTTATTAATTAACAATCAATGATCAATACTAAATATTTGAATAAAAGATGATATTTATAATGAAAACATTGTAAAATACAAATGAAATCAAAATAAACATAAATATGTATATTACTAAGATTCAAATTTTCAATAAAAATATTGATCAATTAAATATACTAACATACTCATTCAAACAGTAATATTGTGTTAACAGAGTATTATATCAGATAATGAATACAATCATAACAAAGTATAGCTGTACCAAAGTATAAATAGAAGATGATATACTGAAATATATATAGAAAGTGCTCAAAAATAGTACCGAACAGTGGTACTAGTCTAAGAACTTAAGTCACACTCCTTCTCCGAAAGTAAAACTCCAGTAAAGAGATAAAAATAGAACTGAAATGATATTTCAATTATGTTTTTCTTCTGATACTCCATCCCCCATTTTACATCAAACTTACTAGTTTATATAACCAAACTAGTAACTCATTTCAGTTTTTAATAAATGCTATAATAAAGACAATAGGAATCCTATCCTTATTTAGCTGTATCGAATTTCTTTCAAAAGACATCTGGCATAAACATTTATCCTATGAGATAAAACTGTCAATTAAATGACTAGCCTGTATTATCTCGTGCTCAAACGAACTAACTTGTAATGTGGCCATCTTGAGTAACCAATCTTTCCAGAAGCACCAACAAATGCCAACTGTAAACAAAAACATCCTATATTCTTTATAGCATAACGATACCATGTACACCTATAACATACGAAATAAAATTTCTCATTAAAATCATGTTAACAGAAAATAAAAATAAAATAAAACAAATCAAAAGCATGCCTGCAAAATCTATGATTTTGTAGGTGTGCTTATTAAAGATTTATTACCTGTCAAAAAGAGAAATAAACCAGCAGAACAAAAAAGAGAAATGACATCATGTTCTGTTTTGTAAACTGATTACTCTTCTTGCTTCAGAAAGTTTGGTTTTGAGCTTAATGATCATCAGCTTCTATCGATTTACTTGCTCAATCAAGTGTTGGTTAGTGTTTATTGTTGAGTTCTTGGCTTCCTTGTATCAATTCTTTTTCAGGTTCATATTCTTCCATCTATTAACCCAATCTAGTAATTCGGCCCTGAATGTTTTTTTTTATTCATATTTTAAGGCTGCATCTGCTTGACACTCTTTTAATTCATTTTTTAACTCTGCGATTTTGGTTTCATAAACTTGATCAAGTACCTGTTGAAGGGTTTCTTCATCCTAACCACGAAGTGAATCATCGGACTGAGAAGAATCAAGATTATTTACATCCTGAACTGGTGATGGAATGCTCATACACGATGGCTCATGGCCAGATCCACAAGCATCCATACATGATGGTGCTATTTCAAACTTACTTGGATCAATAATGTTTTTGGCCAACGATTTTTCAAGATTCTCCATTATGGTAATAGGTTTATTCATATGCGTTGTCTCAGGAATCAAAGACGAAACATCATCCTCGAGTTGAACAATAATTGGTTGAGTATTCTGTTGAATATTTACATGAATGGAAACTAAAGGTGTTGTAGTCATGCTTCGAGTGAATCTTCGTGAATGAACAGACATAGAACCCTTTGGCTCAAAAATTCTCCTATTACAACAAACTTGTGCTAATTGTTCAAGCTTTCGTGTAGAATCATCACAAGGGTTTTTAGGAGTGCATACATCATAGATGAATTCATGAGTAATAGAATCAATTTTGTCATCTTTCATCAATTTACCATCCACCTTTACAGATGTGCTGAAATGTTTAACAAATAAAGATTGATCCATATTTGTTTCAGCATCAAAGGGATTGACCTTATTGGTACCATCATTACTAATATGAGTATATACAAGTGAACTTGCTTCCTGTAATTTACTATGCCCTGGCTCAGCCTTATGAATATCATCCATCTCATATTTTAATGGAGCTTTACGCTTCCTACGAGTTTTAGGAGGAGGATTTGACCAATACCGTGTTGAACCTAGCTTATTTTCAGCCAAGAATTCATCCTAGGATCTACAGCTAAGAGATAACTGATGCTGGATTAGAATTTTAATCAGATCGTGGTGGAACAAGCTCCTATCAGGGTTGCCTATAGTGCTTTGCACTGAATGTGCCATTTTCTTCAAGCTTTGAAGTAAGTAAAAAGGAAGATTGAGCTTACAACCCTTCAACACTAATAATAATCACAGATGGTAATAATGAATATGAGAGAGGCGGCCGTCACAAGAGACATGCCTGAATAGGATTTCATAAGACGCTTGCCATTCTAGTTTTAAGAATTTAACTGAAACCCCAACTTTTAACTTTGCATTGGCAGGTAAGGGTAACAGTAATGACCTACACCTTTTTGTATCAACCTTTCCTCCTTTAAACCAACGTTCTCTGGTTTGAGGAATCTTTGTTGCTTCTGCAATATTATCCTTATCAATTATAAATTTAAAACCCCCAATTTGAGCTACATTCTCCCTCAAGCTCATAGCGAATTGTTTGGTAACTTCTACATTATGACCACTGAAACATCTGAAAAACAAACCCCATCCTATCTTTTCAAAAAATACAATGACTTTCTCATCAGCTTCCACGAGCTCAGGCCCTGAAATCTCGAATCGGCTGAGAGGAGCCATTGTCTCCTCACTGCAACTCTGATTTTGGTTTGAAACAAATGTGGTTCTGAAAATCAGAGGAATAGGTATCCAAGTGAAAGGCATTATGTGAAATGTCAAATCTCCAATTGATTCATACTTGACAGGAACGAGAACCCCAGATTTGGCCATGGTAACTAAATCTCAAAATAATGAGAACAAATGCCAGCGTTTTGTGCTATGAGTAATGGATAAACTAATCATAACTAACCAAATCCTTCATAAAACATTATATTAACACTTCGAATTATAACTGAACTTCCACATCCGAAATAATTCAATTCAGGGATCGATAACCATATGATACAAAAAAGAAGCATTGATAATACATAGACTGGAATGATAGCTTCATACAGCGTCATAAATGGAAATGACTACCAGTCATTTATGAAATTGAATTCCAATGACACGATTTCATCATTAAACCAACAAATGTCAGTTGAATTGATAGGTGTCATGAAATTAGAATCAAAACCAAATGCCAATACGATCTCAATCTTTACGAAGTGATTCGAAAATATTATTATCATTAAAATCCATATAAACAGATGTTAAGAATTCAAACAATCGCATCCTATACCATCAATATGACTATCAAATGATAATAAACAAGGATTATGCGTGGAAGACAATCATGCTCATGAACCAGATGATGTGAAGTCATCATTATAATTCATAATGTTTCCTAGGGTTTCATAATTACAACTAAGTGGCAAGATGAGCTCTATATAAAAATTAAATCATTCAAAACCATATATATACATGTAATTGATTCATGAAATCCCAATACCCATGACCAAATGCAAAAATAGGATTGGATGAAAATCTTACAAAACTAACACTAAAACAAAATTTAATTATTATGATTATATTACAATGAAAATTTTGAAATGATATATATATAAATGAACACTATCTATTTCGTGAGACATATGTATACTTTTTACACAACAATGACAAGATATTAAAAGATCAAGTTATATGTAAAATATAAACTTAGGGTTAATATAAAATATTCTAGTTAATAGATCAACCCTAATTATAAAAATTATAAAAAATTATGAGAATAAATATCTTTATCAAAACCAAATTTGTAAGATGTTCAAAATGTATTTCATTTTAATCTGAAAAAACTAATCAGCATACTATACCTTGAATCTCATAAATCAATATATAATCAAATGAATTAATAATGACAAAAATTGATTATATATAAAATTTACAAGATTGACAGCTGCTAATTTATGAAAGTATTTCATAAATCTCTAATATGACTCTTAACTCTTCTAAATTGAGAATACCTTTAGAATCGAACATTCTGAAGGCACTCTTATATAATTTCTTAAAATATATCATAGAAGAGAATTGACCATTTTTTCAGCATAATAGAAAAAATGAGAGGGTTGTTGCTGACTACCAACGGGATTCTATTACCAATTTAATCAATCTTCAATGTTGGATGCAAGATAATAATATGACTAAGCTAAAGGATATATCAGACTAGAATAGAAATGGAGATTGGGTAGGTTGGAGGGTCTTGCAACCTCCCCCTCATCTTCAAAAAGATTATGCCCTCTTTACTTCCCACCTTCATGGAATTTCTCCCTCCAACATCAGGACTTGTTAATCCAGAGGATGGGGATTGGGGTCCGCATGGTTTCTACACTGTCAAAGAAGGGTACAAGAAACTTAAAAAAAATTGTGATCAGTCCCAGATCAACTTTTGGAAAAAGGTATGGAATTATTATTATATTCCCAAATTCAATATCTTTTTTTGGCTTTTAGTTAAAAATAAGCTCTTGAACGCTAACAATTTAAGGAAAATAGGTTTTCAAGGCCCTTCCAGATGTTCGCTCTACCTCTCACAGGAAGAATCATTCTTCCACCTCTTTCTGGAGTTTCCTTTCACTGCACAAGTCTAGATCCCACACTCTTGGTATTATCAGAAGTAGCTTCTCCCTTCATGATAATACTCACAACTTTATCAACAAATGGAAGACCTTTTACCTAGGGAATCTTGGAAATAAGAAGACTCTCCTCAGAATATGGAATATTGTCCCAAAAAACACTTACTAGCATATATGGCTAACTAGAAATAGGATTATATTTAATGACAAGAAATATGACCCTATGTGATTCACTAACAAAGTCCTTAACATGATTCATGAAAAGTTGTACTCCATATAGGTTACTTTTCCTAATTCAGAGGATCTCAACCCCAGGGAAACAAGTTGGTGTCGTGATATTTTGAACCAGAGCTCTCTTCAAACCAAAACTAATCTTGATCTTTATCCTTGGGAGATAAGAAAAATCAAAGAAGAATTCCTTCAATGGAGACTGAAGCAACATAGTTTCACTCTTTTCTTCGATGGTGCCTTGAAAGGAAACCTCGGGGAGACAGGTGCAAGTGATATTATCTATGATCCCAGAGGAAACTCAGTCACATATTACACTTGGGGAATAGGAAATATATATAATAATTAAGCAGAATGGCTCTTGCTTCTCCTTGGTTTGTATTTGACAAGACAGAATAATATTTCAAATCTCATAGTTTTTGGAGATTCAAATCAAGTCATCCAAAAAATGAGAATCAGATAAAATCATGGTGTAGCCAACTATAGAGGAATCTATGATCGTATTTTCTACCTCACTTCAGATCTTCAAGTCACCTACTTCCACATCCTCAGAGGAAATAACACCATAGCGGATAAACATGCAAATTAAGGTGTCAAAAACAATTTGGGCATTGTTACAATCAAGGGCCATTACAACATTTATAAACATGTCCCTTAACAACCCTTGCGATTTCACTCGAGGAGGGGGGGAGGGGGGGAGGCACTCCATTTGGCCCCTCCGGTACCCTCCTTTCTAGTCACCTTTCCGACCTTCTCCCCGGCTTTCGATGGATAGTTGTCCCTCACATTGGACATGTCGCTTAAGCGCCCATGTGATGGGCTTAAATTCTATTCCTAGCATCCTACCCCCGTCGTTTTGAAGTGAATGCTCACACGAGTCATGGAATAACATAGAAGGATGAATATGCTCCCTTCAAACTTAGTTCTTCATTGCGATTCTGAGGAAGAGCTCCACATGTTGTCTGTATTCTGGTCTTCAACAGAAGAATTACAGTTCAGGATTTCTTTTGTAGGTATCTATCATGTTGAGGACTCAGGTCGCTACCCTCTTGACCCTTTGAAGACACTATTTCCTCCCTACACTCTCTCGTTTTTTAGCAATTCCAAACATACTATGGATAACAATGATGGAAACATGGGATTAAATGAAATTCAGTCCACTTTGAAAGATGTTAAACTTTATTTGCGTTGGATTTACAAACTTGTGAGCACTGGTGTGAAAGAAAACAGGGTTGCAACGTCGGATGTGAAGTATTTGTATAATCAAATGGGATGTCATGAGTCTCGAATTGATGATAATGACTGCGACCTACATGGGCTCATGGGAACAATATAATTTATCAAAGAAGAAGTGCACAAATTGACAAACATGAACCATTGAAGCCATTGTCTGGAAACTCCAACTCAATACCATCCAATGGAAGAAACTTATGTAGTGCATCCTGTTCATGGGATAGGAGGAAATAAGAAGCAGTAGGTCTAGCTATGGTTTTTATATGTATTTTTGCACTTTGTTAAATATCCATTTTGTTAGAATATACCCTACAATGGGTATTAATTATTTTAAAATACAACAAAGAAATTTTCTGAATTTTGTAATAAGTATAGATGACACAATGTTTTCATTCCAAAACAGTTTGATATGTTGGTTTCTCCTTTTTGTAAGTATGGTTGTGCTCATCCTTTTTTATATATAAAAAACTTCTCTGGTTCTTGTTAAAAAAAACATCTAATTCATGTGCATGATGAATATCCAAAGATCTGTCTTCATGTAATTCAATAGGAACCTCATTATGATCTTCACAAGTTTTTTCTTGAAATAAAACCTCAGAAAATGAATAGTCTGAAGAAATGTATGAATGATTATCCTCATACTCTTTATCACACAGAATGGAAAGGTTGCAGCAAATTTTCATCAAACTCAATTGATGGAACGTGATTTACATTAATTGGCTCATTGCTTTCATAAATAACACCTTCATCTTCATAAAAATTCAACACCATAATATGATTTTCAGATTTTCCCTCAAACTGCAATTCATAAGTGTCACTTGTAATGGCTAAATATTCTTTTAAAATGAGCTCACTGTTTTGAATTTCCATACATGCAATTTCATAATTCTGAATTTGATAATATTCTTCATTTTGAAATAAAGTTTCAGAAAATAAATGGTGTGAAGAGAAATTTGAATAACTATCCTCATCCTTGTCTTGATCACTTAAAATATGAATATCTTCATCGAACTCAGGGAAAGGAACATGAATTTCTACATCAAGATGCTGATCTATTTCATTTTCATCCAAATGGAGAGTTACTGTCTACTGGAAAATTTCTTGAATATCTTGACAACTACCCTCTAACATTCCTTCTCGATGCTGAAAATAATCCTCTTAAAACTCTTTAATTTTTTCATCCATTAATTCTTTATCACCATAATCATCTTCAATGTGTTGCATAAATTTTTCAAAATTTACTTGACAATAGTTTTTGAACAGTGATAAACATGGGTAACTTTCCTTAAAATTTTCATAGAATGTTGAATCAAAATATTCCAAGGAATACAAACTAGCAGCTGGTAAACTTTCATACCGGGATCTTTCCTTTCCTTCCAAAGTAGCCATGAACATTTTCATAAGTCAATCTTCTTTAAATTCAACCCCTGGCTTATATATATGCATATGAATTTTGATCATATGTAGAGCAACATCATCTCCTTCCTCATCTATAAAATTGGGCAAACATGTTTTCCAATCTATACAAGGTATTCGATTTGGAAAACTGAGAATATGAGCACAATTCATAAGAGCATACCTTGCAGATTGTTAATCCATATTGAGACAATGGAGTCACCAGTGAAACTTTGATTTCTAGATCTTGTTGATAGTGGAGTCGCTCGGTGAATGATGTACAACCTTCTTTGCATCTGACTATTGTTAACCTTCAAAAATCAAATCTAGTCTTTGTCGTTTCTCCCAGGTAATATTTCACCTTCAATCTCTGGAAACGACGCCAAGATCATGTTAGCACTCAGAATTTACCCCCGATTGTGAAAGGATAATCCCGAGGTAACTGCAAAACCAAGCTTTAGGTGGAAAACTGACTCCTTTCCTTCTAGACAGGGATCTCTGAATATATAAACTCACAGGCCAAATATATTTTAAAAAGAAATAAAATTTAGCAGTATCAATGGCTAAAACATGTGGTCATTGGGAATGGAGTGAAATATGTAAAACAATTATAACAATGCTTTGGAATGGAGTTCTTAAACAGAGGCATGGTAGCTACTCTTTTATAGTAAAAAAGTTGGTTGTATGGTGATAAAGAAGATTAAAGTAACAATCCATTAACATGGGCATATTTTAAAAAGAAATAAAATTTAGCAGTATCAATGGCTAAAACATGTGGTCATTGGGAATGGAGTGAAATATGTAAAACAATTATAACAATGCTTTGGAATGGAGTTCTTAAACAGAGGCATAGTAGCTACTCTTTTATAGTAAAAAAGTTGGTTGTATGGTGATAAAGAAGATTAAAGAAACAATCCATTAACATGGGCATCTCAGGATGAATCCAATGCTAACTTTAGTGGATATACTTTATGAATACTTGAAAGTAAAGGATCATAGAATATGATTATGAATTCCAACCTAATATACACTCATTCAAGCATGAAAAGAAGACATAATGGCAAGGTAAACATGCAGCACATGCTTATAAGAAAAGAAAATACAGACCGAAAATGGAATAACACAAGAATATTTGCAGAAAACTTGCTTGGCTCTAAAATTTTATTAATCTTGAAGCTCTCTTACAAAATTCAGATCTTGCTCATGGGTTCCAACCCTTTTTACATTACAAAATGCTTCTTTTATACATCAAATGTCCTTGAGTTGCTAACTACCTACATGCTAAAAATAAGCATATGTAACTTCCTTATTACATTTGTCAATCAACCTTAATACACTATTCCTATGTGCTAGGACAAAAATCTAATATATATACCAAAAATAGAATTAAGTTGCAATAAATCTAGAAAGGATGACAAGTGATTTGATTTGTTGACTGTGCCCTGCTGATTTTGCTCTTGAAGTCTTGAAAATGCTCCAAACATTTTGCTTTAGATGCTCTGTTATTATTTTGGTTTTTATTTTGAAGTCATCAAGTTGATTGTGTGCCATGAATAGAGATATGATTGCTACATCTGTCTTGACCTTATGAATCATTGCATGTGGGAGTTGTTAGGATTAAAATTGTTTGCTCAAAATATGGAAATGAATTTTGATCTTTTATCCTCTAACTATTTTGCTGCTATAAAAACCAAATGCTTTGACACTTGCGCTCAAGGATTAATGATTCACTTTCCTAATTTGGTACGAAACATGCTTAAATTCCAACTTTGGAAAAACCTCATTAAACTCTTCTTAAACTTTTCCACATTTTAGAATTATGAATTTCATAAATGAAATTCCAAAACCATCCACCCTTTCAGAAATCCATGCCTTGTTTTGTTTCCTTATTTTTGCATCTTGAATCTAATTGTTTATGGATTTCCACGGGGGCTTCACTTGCTGACCAATATCTTATCATGTTAGTTCATATTGTGGGTTTTAAAATTATAAAAAATCGAACCAATATATTGTAGGTATTGGGGGGATGAGGGGTTTAAGGTGGGGGTGGGTAGGGTGGTTTATAAGGATTGAGGTATAAAAAGGAGTGGGGAGGAGGTTTTAAGTATTGGGAGGGGGTTTCAACAAAAAGAGTTTGGGTCAATATCTCTCGAAATTAAGGGTATTCTTTAATATCCCACGATTGCACGTGCTATGTGAGAGGTTCACTAAGTGAAGTCCCCGTGTGGATTTCATAAAATGAAATTCAAAAACAATTTACCCAAAATAGTGAAAATTCATAAACAAATTTTCATTTCTCTATAAAATCCACCCACTTGTTTCTGAATACAATGTCTTGTTTTTTCAATATCTTGGACTTTGAATTTAATGGTTTATGAACCTCACAAAATGAAATTCAAAAAACAAATTCGAGTATACCTTGCAAATTGTTAATCCATATAGAGATGGTGGAGTCGCTAGTGAAACTTTGATTTCTGGATCTTGCTAATATTGGAGCTGCCTGGTGAATGATGTACAACCTTCTTTCCATTTGACTATTGTTCACCTTCAGAAATCAAATCTAGTCTTTGGCATTTCTCCGAGGGAATATTTCACCTTCGATCCCTGGCAACGACGCCAAGATGTTAGCACTCAGAATTTAACCTCGGTTATGAAAGGATAATCCCAAGGTAACCAAAAAACCAAGCTTTAGGAGAAAAACTGGCTCCTTTCCTTCCAGAGAGGGATCTCTGAATAAATAAACTCACAAGCTAGATATATTTTAAAAAGAAATAAAATTTAGTAGTCACAATGGCTAAAATAGGTGGTCATTGGGCATGGAGTCAAAAATGTAAAACAATTATAACAGTGCTTTGCAATGGACTTCTTAAACATAGGAAGAGTATCTACTCTTTTATCATAAAAAATATGGTTGTCTGGTAATAAAGAAGATTAAAGAAACAGACCATTAACATGGGAATCTGAGAATGAATCCAATGCTAACTTTAGTGGAAATAATTTGTGAATACTTGAAAGTAAAGGATCATAGTATATGATTATGAATTCCAACCCAATATACACTCATTCAAGCATGAAAAGAAGACATAATGGAAAGGTAAACAGGGAGCACATTCACATAAGAAAATAAAATACACACTATAAATGGAATAACACAAGAATCTCTGTAGAAAACCTGCTTGGCTCTGAAATTTTATTAATCTTGAAGCTCTCTTACAAAATTTAGATCTTGCTCATGGGTTCCAACCCTTTTTACATTACAAAATGTTGTT
Source organism: Pseudotsuga menziesii (assembly GCA_001517045.1). Classification (NCBI taxonomy): domain Eukaryota; kingdom Viridiplantae; phylum Streptophyta; class Pinopsida; order Pinales; family Pinaceae; genus Pseudotsuga; species Pseudotsuga menziesii. The sequence continues at coordinate 239,559 of LPNX010557188.1, forward strand.
TTTATACATCAAAGCTCCTTGAGCTGCTAACTACCTACATGCTAAAAATAGGCATATGTAACTGCCTTATTACATTTTTCAATTAACCTTAATACACTATTCCTATCTTCTAGGACACAAATCTAATCTATATACCAAATATAGAATTAAGTTGCAATAAATATGGAAAGGATGCCAAGTGATTTGAGTTGTTGACTGAGCCCTGTTGATTGTGCTCTTGAAGTCCTGAAAATGCTCCAAACATTATGCTTTAGATGCTATGTTATTATTCTGGTTGTTATTTTGAAATCATCAAGCTGATTTTGTGCCATGAATAGAGATATGATTTTGTAACAAACTTAAATAATAACAACAAACAATAATAATAATAATAATAATAATAATAATTATTATTATTTTATTAAAAAAAAATATTTTTGGAAAAAAGAAAGGTTATTTGACCTAACAAGAAATAGTCGAAGAAAGTTTTTTCAAAAGAGACATATTGAGAATTATTAAAGCTTTTGTATCTACCTTTCTAGAAGAAACGAAGACAAAAGTGAAGCAGAAACATAGTCACAAACAATGGCTACTACATATTTGGAAATGAAGGCACAGCTACAAACAACACTGGACGAGTTAGAACAATACAAGGCGATCAATAAAAGTATACAAGCTGACGTTAAGATGAAAAAGTGGTTGAAAGAGTTGAAAGACGATGAGAATCACCGCTTATGAAATCAGAATCGACAGCTAGAACAAACCATAAGAGATAACAAGAAAATGTTATCTAATCAGGATAAAGAAATATCATGTTTAAAAATTCATAATCAAAACCTAGAAGACCAGATCAAAAAGTCAAAAAATGACAACAAATCACCATATGGATGAGATAATGAATTAGAAGAAGAAATAAAGAATCTAAATAAACTCATCATTGAAAAAGATGTTGAATTGGCGCAAGTCCGGATGAGGTTAGAAAATCAAGGAGCAGAGTTACGTCTTCATAAACAACAAAAAGAAAAACTCCAACAGCAGTATGATGACAATAAAAATACACATAAGTTAGAACTGACAAAAGTCAACAAGATTTTATCAAGCCATTCCGAAGAAATTTTGAGATTAGGTAATCATAACAAGACACTAGTCACAAAAATTAAGAAGTTGAAAAGTAGTCGAAAGACAGAACAATCTACGGAAGACATTGAAGGAAAAATTCTAGACAAACAGGAAGAAAATCATTGTATCAGAAGGCATAATGAAGATCTTAAGGAACAACTTAAGAAGTCTGAAGATGACAGAAAATCACATGTAGAAGTGATTAATAAGTTTCAAAATGATAACATGTAGTTAGAAAACAAGTCGAAAAAGATACAGAATGAAGCTTTAAAACCTCAAGAGACGAAAACACAACTTTCTACTCAGATCAATGCTAAAAAAATGGCACTCGTAAAAGACAATGACATTGTGAAAATTCCATATCGACACCCCAACCATAAAAACAGATATTCTAAAAAGTGGGAAATGTCGAAAGATAGCGATATCAATGTGATCAAATCTCCTAATGATAGATCAGTACGGAATGCCAACAGTCCACAACAAATCAATTTGGGATGGATTGATTCATCCACATATCAAAAGTTGTGCTCAACTCTTATTAGTTCATATCGACACGTTTCATCAGCTGTGATAGCACACAAGATGATGCAGAAACATTATAAGGCTTTGAGGACAAAGACTTTCTAAGGGAGTGGCAATGTAACAAACTTAAATACTAACAACAAACAATAATAATAATAATAATAAACATATATATATAAAATAAATAATAATAATTAATAATGTCTTTACGAAAAGACATGACTATTAATGAAAGGGTATTTCACCAAAATATAAATAACAGACCCTCATATGTAATTCATCATCTTATCTATTATCCATTTTATTATTACTTACCAACATGTGGGATTTAGATTACCTATGGGAATTTTAGAGAATTTACGAACGTTAAAGAAGCTTTTACCGCTTCAGATTGCTACATCTGTCTTGACCTTATGACTCATTGCATGTGGGAGTTACTAGAATTAAACATGTTTGCTCAAAATATGGAAAGGAATTTTGATCTTTTATCCTCTAATTGTTTTTCTACTCTAAAAAATGAATGTTATGACACTTGTGCTGAAGGATTAATGATTCACTGTCCTAATTTGGTACAAAACATGCTTAAATTCCAACTTTGGAAAAACCTCATGAAACTCTTCTTAAACTTCTCCACATTTTAGTTTTATGAATTTCATAAATGAAATTCCAAAATCATCCACCCTTTCAGAAATCCATGCCTTGTTTTGTTTCCTTATTTTTGCATCTTGAATCTAATTGTTTATGGATTTCATAAAATGAAATTCAAAAACAATTTACCCAAAATAATGAAAATTCATAAACAAATTTTCATTTCTCTATAGAATCCACCCACTGGTTTTGAATACCATGTATTGTTTTTTCAAGATCTTGGAATTTGAATTTAATTGTTTATGAACTTCATAAAATGAAATTCAAAAAACAAATTCTCCAAATAAATGAAAATTGGTAAACAAATTTCGTTTCCTTTGAAAACTATCAACTGGTTCGAAAACCATGTCTTGTTTTGGATTTGAAACAAATACATTCGGGAGGGAAGTTTATAACATAAGGTTTGGGACATTAGGAAAATTTTGCAGACATAAAAGTTTATATAATATATTTTGTTTCGTTGAGATAAAAAATGGTTTGAGAAGATGGTATAGATCCTAACGGAATAAACATAGGAGTGACATGTAGTAAAAAATAAAACCATGGCAAAATTCCGCTACCACTTCAAAAATTAGCCATTGAGCTAGTTGAGTTAGCGGAATAACTGGTGGTCATTCATCCAAAATTTAATCCTTTCCGAAATCTAATCTGATGCCTTTCGATATTTGGACAAACCATTTCACTTTGGATTTAAATATTAATATAAATATATAAAACATTTATATTAATAATAAACCTTTTTCATGTTTTTGATAAATGCTTGGGTAATTTTAGAGGTTCCAGTATTATTTTGTCCCTTGGCCAAATTGAGAAGCTCCACCAATTCATTAATCTTCTTAGCTAAATATAGAAATTTTCTCCATTGTCTCTTGGACACAGCCTTAGGTCCCATTGCAAATATTTTCTCTCCGCTACTTACCGATCCTTCATTTTAGTGTGCAGCTTCCTTTGAAGGATCAATTACTAGCCATGCATCTCATCCGCCTGTTATTCACACCATCAATCAATACCGGTCTTTAATCATTATGTTAACCTTATTTTCAACATTGATCGCGCAAGTTCTCCTAGCGGATCCCATCTCCACCGTTAATCTTATCCATCGTTCATCTTCACCATTGGTTCAAGTTACCTTTTAATTTTTCCGCTGGTAGCTAATCTATATTTTATCATGCATCTTCCCACAACGGATTTTATATCTGCCATCGATCCCATTTTCCTTTTTCCTCCACCGTAGATCCAAATGGTCTATTAATCCTTTTCACCGATCACCAATTTTAACTTTTTCCTTGCAAATTTGAATAGCAAATCTCTTTCTCACCATAGATATTTATGTTTGAAGATATCGACCATCGATTTTTTTAAACATTTAACACAAGCGCCTTTAGTCTCCATTATATCATTGATGGTCATATTAGCAAGGTTTTTAAAAACTGTAGCTCTCCATTGGAACTTAACTCCTTCTTTTCACCTGCAAGCTACAATGGTGCTAACAACCTCCTAAAATTATATTGTTGAACCCCCCTTGCAATATATGGTTCCAATTAAGAAAACCCCTAGTTTCACTAGAGAGTGTAGGTATCCATCTTTATCAACCAATTTTTAATACCCCCTTTATATCATATTATCAACTTGTAACAAACAAGATCCCTAACAAATCTTATTATAAGAAAATATGATGCCAAATAAAATAATAGTATAATGTTAATAATTATCCCACCGGGATTGCAGGGATGACTGATCAATTTGTAGCGTTGGATAGTGAAAGACCCAATGTAATAGTAATGGGGAATGAAAAATGTGTAAAATACAACCCAGTCAAGAGATCAATGTAACAAAGAATGTAAAATATTGATAGTCCAATAGTGCAGCCAATGCTTAGAAAAGATGAGAATTGCAAATGTTTCATAGACAACCTGTCAATCTACCAATTTTGTTATCATATCAATACACGTATATCCATATAAAAATCATGTTTTGTATAAGCCTAATAAATTAAAATCCATAAAAATGCAAAATTGAAACCCTTTTGTGGATGCACTTCCCTACCTTCCTATCAAAACAAACATCATTGGCGTTTGAACCAAAAAGAACATAGAAAAATTCCTCTTACTTTACAATAACACCATACAATCATGTGCATAGCTTGGATTTGGGTCATTCACAAGATGCAATGAATTGCCTCCACTTCCTCTACATTTATTCTTGAAATCAAGGGAATTAACATCATTTCGTTACCTTTTCTTGGGTTAGATCTAGTTTTTTTTCTTTACAGGAGAGGGAAAAATATCCATAGTTAAGTTTCAAGCATGCAATAGCTATAAAGATACACAAATGGCGAAACATATATGATACCATTTCATGGTAACAATAATACATAGGGTATGTAAATAAGGATTTAGATTTTCACCTATGTTCATGTCAGCTCCAATATAATATTAAGATGGATTCCTTGCATATAAGAATTGAAATTAAAATTATGATTGTGGCAAATATAAATCAATCTAATGATTATTCCTAACTGGTAATGTGAAAATGTTAAAGATGAATGCATAAAGTTGAAATAAATAATTAGTCAAGAAAGATTGATTTAAATTTTCTTAGTTCGAGTGAGCCAAGAAAGATTGATCTCACTTTTCTTGGTTGATGTGGAGCAAGGTTTCATTGAATCTCAATACCCACCTAAACCCCAACTTTAAAAAAAAATTAAAAATATACTTTATAAGTTTAATGATTTGAAGGTATAAATATGTCCCGTGATCTGAAGGTTATTCCTTAGCAATAGTTAGGACTGATATGAATCCATCATGTGATTCGCATTGATTCGGAGGTACAAATTTAGACCATGTTTTGGAGCTTATTCCTTAGGAAAAAATAGGTCTAGTATGAATCCAATCCATAATTGGAGGTATGAATTGAGCCCATGATTCGGAGGTATGAATCCATCACAGGATTTTGATTTTATTCCTCAACCCACCCAAATAAAATAACCCCCGATATTTATATTACTATGTTGAATTAAAAATACCCCCTTGACCCCTTAATACGAGGCAATACATCTTTGAGGTTTTCAGGAGCATTCAAACCCCCAATATGAATGGACATGATATGATATTGCATTGCTAGTGAACCCCCCATGATTTGAGCTGCTGAGGTAGAATCAACTATACTTGAAGAAATCCAAGTGTGTGTTTAGACAAGCACAGATCTCATTCTTGGGTCATTTGATCATCCAAAGATGCATCCACATGGACTAGCAGAAGGTTGAGGCCATTGAGTATTGGGAGGATCCATAGATGAATCAAGAGGTGAGAATATTTCTAGGATTATCCAATTACTATCACTGGTTTTTTGAGGGTTACTCCTAGATCACAACCACTCTTACCAAGTTGGTAAAGAAGAACAGGTCATGGAGTTGGTGTAATGTCACAAAATGCACACACACATATTTTGTATTGTCCAAAGATGACAATATTCCACATATTTAATATCATTATTCTCTAGCTATTTTCTCGTCATAGTTTTAGTTACACCTCCCTCATTCTTCTATGACTAGTTTATTATATTGAATACTTCCATGAAATTTATGTTCAAATGTAATATATGCCGATACCAACCCATATTAGTCAAACAAGTATGGATTAACAATATTGGTTCATTTTGAATAATAACTTCAAACATGAATTTGCCCCAACATATAATATCATAAGAATTGCCTCGTTAATAGATCATTCACATTAAAAGTCTAAGGTATTCAATCTTTATAAGTACAACTATGTTTGCTTAGGAGTTTGTATTTAGCCCTTATGAATTGTTATAATGTTTTTATATATAATTATGTCAATGTTGTGGATCCCATCATACATGCGATGGCTTAGCCTAAGAGTTTGATTATGTTATGTTAACCTTGATCATTGGGGCTTGGCCCATCCATGGCCATAAACTTGCTTAGTTATGCTAACATTCATTTTTTTCAAATGCATACATAAGTGGGAATGAACCTATGCTTATCGTTGGTGTGGTCGTCTTGCTTGTCCCTAGAGCCATAGTATCTTACACCTTGGACAAGGCTTTGGAACAACGACTTTACTATGGTTTGCACTACATAGTTGGGCGTATGAAATGGTAGGTCAACATTTATTACTTGGCAGGTAGATGGAGTGTACCTATCCTAATGGGAAGGGCATATCGGTCAATCTAGAAGTATGTAACTCAACAAACTTACGTTTGATTCTGGCAGGGATTTGACACAAAAAGTAAGTTCAAAGCCCAACATTCTCACATGTGAAAAAAAAAACAGTATATCTCTACTTCAACCTAAGCATATGAATGACATGCACTTCAATTCATCGTACTAGGGATTCTCAGTTCACAAAACAACCTCTTGAAGGCTTCATTTTCCATTTGCCTCATGAAGATTTTGGGGTTTTGGACTTGTTCTAGACATCCCTTTTGCTCATCCCATGTAATCTCATGGCCCATTTCCTTATGTGTGGAGGGCTGATGCTGTGTAAGTGCAACGATTGGGTTTTTTTGTCCTCATTAAATGGTTTATTGAATCATTAAAATTTTACATAAATCTCAGGTTTATATTTTCCTGTTTTTCTCTAATCTTTTATTGGAGGTGTATTTAATTCATACCCGATCAATATTTATCACAGGGGTTAACCTTGGGCCATTGGTGAATTTCTCATCTATTAAATGTTTTCATTTTGAAAGTTTGTAGTTAATTCATGTTGTGTTTTCACATTGCACTCCCTCTTGGAATTCATTCCTATGTAGGGCTTGAACATGACTTAGTTTACAATGTACGAGTAAGTTATAAAACCTAGGTTTATGTGGAGATTTTGAATGTCTGAAATAAACATTTTTTCAGAGGAAAAAATACCATCCTTTGTTATTCATTCAAGAATCAAAAGGCATCTTATACATATATCCAGCAGATGGCCTCTCCGTCCTCGCAAAAGAATGCACAAATGGCATGCCATCAAGACAAGAACAACAAAGAACTAAGATAAGAACAACAAAGAACTAAGTAACATAGAAACAACTCATATAGAAGGAGCACAAAGTCTGTCAATTGCAGACTTTCTCATCATCCCTGATAAACAGGTCAGAATATGCTGATAGTGATATCGAGAGTGATAAAAAAACATACAAGTCCTGAACAAAACATGCCGGCTGAAATTCACTGTAGAGACATCATGAATCCAGAAACCCAAGCAATTGTGGTGTTCAATATTGACCCTAGCTACCCTTTATTCATGGATAAAAGAATATAATGGGGTGCAACACTTAAAACCCAACCCTTAAAAAAAAATTTATTTTAATTGTTTACGAATTTGTGGGGTGTAATGCCCAGACCTGGTTTGAATCTTGTTGAGGTGTTAAATTTATGGATAGATTGTCTTAAATGTGGTTTATGTTTTGTTTGATATGTTTATGATAAAGCTTTGCTTTCTTTTCTTGTATTGCATGGTTATTATGTGGATTATTTACGATGGCTTCTTATTGATAGTGCGTTGGCTTGAGAGGGTATTGTGATGTATAATGGATTTGTTTATTAAATTATTATATATACTATTTACAATATTAACTAAAGGAAGGTTTGGTTACCGTTGAATCCTTTCCATTCCTTGGGATATTTGAATTTTTCTCTTTAGGCTATCAAGTCCATGATAATTTAGATAATTATTTCATTGTCTATTTTGTTATGTTCAAATATTTTAATAAATGGATTTACATCAAATTTATAAATATTAAATAATTAATTTAACATTTAATTTTAGCAAACTAAAAAGTAAGTAATTATGAATTACTTGAATATATAAATAAACATTTTCTTAACATAAGAAGTAATATTAGAATACAAGAACAAATGAATAGATCATGGATTACTCAAACAATTTTTTTTTTATGAACAAATGTAGGCTCAATGAAAGTAAACCAGGATTAATCCAAAACATGCATGTAATAACCATTATTTTGTATCCCTAAGCAATTAGCATTTATGATTAATCCAAGAGTGATATTTGCTGCAACAATCTATTGAACATAAATCCGAGTAACATTTAAAAGTATTCACAACTATTCTCATTAGTTACACATCTATAGCTAAAACAATTCAACAAAAATATCCATAACAAATATTCAGAGTCTATTTAGAACTGAAAGTAAGATAGATTAATCAAGTATAAACATGTTAGAATAAATAAACTGTAACAATACAATTTGTAAGGAGCCAATAAGATGAAATAAAATATTTGCAATACTTATCATCCTTTAAGCCTCTAACTGGAAGGCAAACTTCCATGTTCCTACAAACCTTAGACCTTGAACAGTTCCTTTCTCATTCCACAGGTCACCCATGATCTCGACCAAGCATACTAGAGAAGGGAGACATAGGTACTATTATCTATCATGTTTACTATCAGTACAGTAGCCACGCAGTTTTTTACCAACTCAGTGAAGAGTCTTGTTATAAAATCCCCCTTTTTACACAATCCTTCCTATACTAGCCATATATTATGTCATGAAAAAATTGAGCATTCAAGGACCTACAACTGAACCCTCCAGTGCACCAGGGACCATTACCCTTTGTAATGTCCACTCTCTGTTATTTATTCTTTTTCTTGAAGAAAAAGGCTCCTAATTTTTTCATTCAAGCCGCTTTTCTCTTAACTTAGGAAAATCACATTTTTTGTTTTCTTTCTTTTCCTTTTATCATAATTTCATAAAGTTGTTAGATTTTCTTTAGCTCTCTTTATCTCTTTTATTTTTAATTAATTTATATATATTTATCTTCACATTTTTCCTATCTTTCTATTGACTTTTATTTAGCAACTACTTAAAAGTCAACCTATCTTTAGCATGCTTGGTCCCTCTTTAAGTGGATCTCACCCAATAGTTAGAAATTTAAAAGAAGATAAGTAACATGATAATAATATACTTTATTGAATTTGATGCTCCAGATCCTACTATCTCAACATCAATCAAACACAATAAGTCTAAATAGTTTAGGTGATCCAACGCCTACAAACTCAACACCAAATTCAAACATAATAAATTCAAGCATTCTATGTGCTCCAAAGGCTACAAGCTCAACACGAAATCTAAACATCATAAATATAAGTAGTTTAGGTGCTACAGATTCTACAAGCTCAACACAAAATTCAACATAACAATAATATAAATGATCTTGACTTGGGATATTACAATCCACCCCTCTTAAAACAACAATGTCTCGGTCCTAATAATTTTAACCAAAATTTTGAAACAAAAAGAGGTATGCCTCTTTAATGGCATTTTCATTTTCCCATGTGGCCTCTTTAGGCTCAAAATGCTTCCATTACACTTCCAGTTGGACAATGGCCCACATCTAGAGCTGCACTTCTCTCTTGTCCAGGATATGAAGGGGTTATGGCAGAAACTCCCCTTCTGATTATACCTGCAAAAAATCCCAATCAATCACATATTAGGATCATAAACATACTTTTTAAGCAAGGATAAATAAAAAACATTGTGAACTTTCACATGAGAAGGTAATGCAAGTTCATAATCCATCGGGCCTTTCTTGGCCAATATTTAAAAAAGCCCGCAATATTTGAGATCTAGCTTTCCACATTTTCCCAAACTCAATGAGATTCTCTTTGATTTGATTTTGAGGTAGACATGTTCCCCAACCTGGTACTCTTTATCTCTTATGTTTTTGTCAGCATAACTCTTTTGTCAATCTTATGCCTATTTTAAATTATGTTGCACTCTAGTGACCAAATGTTCTAGGTCTTTTAGAAAATATGGACCCAACATGAGCTTGTCCACCGGACTATCCCAAGTTACCGATGTTTTGCATTTTTTCCATATAATACCTCAAATGGACTCATCTTGGATGAGGTTTGGTATCCATTCTTATATGCAAAATTTGCAAGATGTATGTTATCCTCCCACTGGGATGGATTGTTCAATACATACATATGGAGCATATCCTCCAGAATTGGATTTGTAAGTTATGTGTGTCCATCCATTTATGGATGACATGCAGTACTAAGGTTTAGTTGTGTGTCTAGCCCTAAAAATAATGATTTCCAAAACTTGCTTGTGAACTTTGTGTCTTTGTCTGAGATAATAGTTTTAGAAATACCATGCAGTCTAAAAATATCATTTAGGAAGATGTTTGCAATGTGGATGGCCTTATGGGTGGATTTCATCGGAATAAAGCGTGCTACCTTTGATTGTTTATCCACTACCACCATAATGGAGTCATTTTATCTCTTGCTCTTTGGAAAACCTGTGATAAAGTCCATACTTATCACTTCCCATTTCCATTCTGAAATTGGAAATGGATGGAGTAAACCAACTGGATGTTGATAATTTGCTTTAACCAACTGACATTCTTGACATTTAGATATAAACATTACTACATTAGACTTTAGTTTTGGCTTAAAAAATGCTTCTTTATAGCTGATAAAAATTTTTGATAACTAGGATGTCCCGAGTAGGGTTGTTTATGAATTTTCGTCAATATTGCGGACCTTATATTTTCTATTTTAGGCACATATAGTTTTTCTTTAGACCACAACAGTCCCATTTCATTAATTTTATACTCTTTATGTTGCTATCCCAACCTGTTTTCTTGCATTTTTTTGGGAAATTTCAACATAAAATAGGTCGTTTTTGCTTGCTTCCCTGATTTTGTCATGGACATCATAACTAGTTTGGCTAACTATTAAGTCATACAATAGATGAATTATGCAACCTAATGCATAAGCAAAATTATCTTCCTTTCCCTTTATGTGTTTCACCTTAAAATTGTATTCACTTAGGAAAGCTAACCACCTAGCTTGTCTAGTGTTCATATCTTGCCATTCAAAAATATACTTTAAGATCCTATATCACTTTTAAGCATAAATCTTTTTCTCATTAGGAAATGCCTCCACATTTTCAAAGCGTGGATGATGGAATCAAACTTAGGGTCATGCGTAGCATAATTTCTTTCATGTTCTTTCAGCTTCTAATATTCATAGCAAATTACACAGTCATTTTGCATGAGGACTCATCCAAGTCCCTCCTTGCTTGAATCAGTGCAAACAATGAAATTCCCATCGGGATCATCTATAATTAATATAGGTGCAGAAGTTAGTAATTGTTTTTTATTTCTGGAAACTAGCCTCACACTTTTCTGTCCAGTTGACATTTGACTCCTTTTTCTATAAGGATTTCGTGGGATAAGCAATCCGAGAAAAGTTACAAATGAACTTTCGGTAATATCCTACTAGTCCCAAAAAATGATCTGATATCAGACACAGGGGTAGGGGTAGGCCACTCCATGATGGCCTTGTTCTTTTTTGGGTCTACCACAATACACTCTTTAGAAATTATGTGTCCTAGATACTAAATTTTCCTTTCATAAAATTCACATTTACTTAATTTGGCATATAGTTTATGCTCATGCAACACTTGTAGAACAATCTTAAGATGTTCTTCATGCTCTTTTTTGTCTTTAGAATAAACCAGTATGTCATCTATGAAAACTAGCACAAACGTATCCAAGTATTTGCTAAAAACGTTATTCATCATGCACATGAAGGTTGTAGGTACATTGGTCAACCCAAAAGGCATCACAACAAATTATTAATGATTGTAATAGGTCCTAAAAGTTGTTTTGGTTATGTCTTCTTCTTACTTGGCGGTATCCAGATATCAAATCGATCTTAGAGAAGACCTTTTGCCCCCCAATTTGGTCAAACAAGCCGTCTATTCGAGGAAGTGGATATTTATTCTTGATTGTCAACTTGTTCAATTGTCAATGATCAATTCACATCCACACTGTACCACCTTTCTTCTTTATGAAGAGCATTGGTGCTCCCAATGGAGACACACCAAGTCTAATATAATCATTTTCAATCAGTTCTTGGAGCCCTAATTTCAACTCTACTAGCCCTGTGTACTCATGCGGTATGGGGATTTTGAAACTGATACTGACCCCAATGCTAGCTCTATAGCGAAATCTAAGTCTCTGTCGGGTGGTAGCCCCAATATTTCTTCCAAAACACATCTTTAAATTTAATTAGGACAAGGTAATATTCAAGTTTATGTTTTTTTCCTTAATCAAAGCTATGAATGTTAACATCATAGTGTTTGCATCCATTTCTAGCACATTTCTCATCCTGCAAGGTAACATATATTTTCTTATCTACCTCGTATACCATTATCTAATTCCCTTGGTTGTTAATACAGTAAAATTTGTATTTAGGCAATTTAGGATAAAATGATGTTACTTTTAACCAGTCCATGCCTATCAGTACATCATAATACCCCAATGATAGAATGTTCAAATATGCTTATGTTTAAAAACCATTCATTTCTAATTTGCATCTTTTGACTAATTCAGAAATTTTTCTTTTTGTTTTGGGGGCCACTTTATCAGGCATGGCTTGCCGTGTTTTTCTTTGTTTAACTTACAAATTTCAACAATTTTAGGGGATACATAACAACAGCAATCCCTTGGGTCAATTAAAATAGAAACAAAATTTGTTGGGATTTTACCTTCAATTTCGACCATGGTTGGCTGATGGTTAGCTTGTCTTCCCTCCAAGACAACACATATCCTCAGTCTTCTTGCAACATCTTCCATGGTCACCTCCTCTTGTAGATTGTTCAAACTCTGTTGTTTTTCTATGGTTATTCTTTGTAGAAATGGGGGACTTGACATCCTCAACATTTCACTGGTAATGAGGATGATTTAGCTCCATCAACTATTGTTGGTTTGTTGACACTTTGGGATGGCAGGTTGGATTGAGTTCCATATTTACCAAAGTTTTGGTTGTTTGGGAAACTATTTTTTTATTATAAGGAGGTGGTTTAAACCCCTTTTTCTTGTTGTAGGAGAAATCTTTATGCTTCTCTTTGATTTTGTGTATGTTCTCATCCTTGTGTTGGATGTGCTCATAGCAAAGTCTAGCCTTATATAAGGCCTCATCCAAGGTTTTGGGTGCATCAAACTCAAATTTGTCCTTGAAATAGGGTGGAAGGAATCCTAAAAATTGTTGTATTTTCACCTTTTCATCCTTGATGTAGGGAACATCATGCAACAATTCCAACCAGTTCCTCCTCTTGAGGTGGTGAATTCATATTTTCATGTTGGCTAGCATCCCTTTTAGAACTCATGGTTTTAAATTTATGAAAAGTAGATCAATGTGGAGTAAACAAAAGCTTATTAGTTCAAATTTTATCGCAACGGTTGAGTGACAAGCTCATAGGCCGTAGAGTGTTTGAAACTCTTCTTTGATACCACTTGTAATGTCACAAAAAATTGACATAATTTCTTTTGTGTTGTCCAAAGACAACAATATTCCACATATTTAATACATTATTCTTTGGTTGTTTTCTCGTCACAGTTTTAGTTACAACCCCCTCATTCTTCTGTAACTAGTTTATTATATTGAATATCTCCATGGAATTTATCTTCAAGGATAATATGGGTCGATACCAACCCATATTAGAGAAACAAGTATGGATTAACAATCTTACCATCATTATGAATAATAACATCAAACATGAATTTGACCCAACATATAATATCATAAGACTTTCCTTGTTAATAAATCATTAACATTCAAAGTCTAATGTATTCAATCTTTATAAGCAAAAATATGTTTGCTTAGGATTTTGTATTTATCCCTTTGGTTTATGTATTGTTATAGTGTGTTTATATATAATTATGTAAGTGTAGTGGATCCCATCATACACGCAATGGCTTAACCTAAAAATTTTATTATGTTATGTTGACCTTTCTCATTGGGGCTTGGCCCATCCATGGACATAACCTTGCTTAGCTAAGCTAACAGCCATGTTTTTAAGATGCGGGTGGGAATGAACCTATGCTAATAATTGATGTTGTGGTCTTGCTTGTCCCTAGTGCCATAATATATTACACCTTGGATAAGGATTTGGAACAACGACTATACTATGGTTTGCACTACCCATTTCAGCACATGAAATGGTAGGTCTACATTTATTAGTTGGAAAGTGGTTGGTGTGTACCTTTACTTCCACCTAAGCATATGAATGACATGTCATTTAATTCATTGCACTAGGAATTCTTGGTTCACAAAACAGCCTCTCGAAGGATTCATTTTCCATTTTCCTCATGAGAAGGATGGTTTGGGGGTTTTGGCTTTGTTCTATATCTCCTCTCTTCTCATCCCACGTGATTTCATAATATAAATGTTAACTGATTGTTGCAATAGATTTGTGATGCCAAGTTCACTAATGGTACTACTGCTTGTCAAGGAAACTGAGTGTTGGCAAGGGTTCGATGTTTAGTCTGTGGTCAACTTGTCTTGACCTTTGCTCAAGTATGGTTGGGTTTCCTTTCAAAGTTCCTTTGAGTTTTTCTTATTATTTATGCATCATGGGATAAGAGTTATAATTTGTTTTATTTAAAACGTTTTTTTGTCTTACAAGTTTAACCTAGACTTGAGTGTGGTTGTGGTGTGCCTAGCATTTGTCATAAGCAAGATTCTTGTCCCTGGTAAGCTCATGGCCATTCATGGCCCATTCCCCTGCGTGTGGAGGGTTGATGCTATAATTGTAGTATTTGGGGTTTTTATTTTGTCTAAGTTTTAGTTCTCACTACTTCTCCATGGCTTGCCTGGCTGTATGGATTGTGTTTGCTAGTTGGAAGTGTGTACATGCTTACACCTTATATGTATAATGATTTGAATAGTATCGATCAATATTGAAAGTATAGGCTTCATATACTTGTGCATGACGCCTTATGACATTGGCCATTTATTTTTCTTGTATTAATAATGATTTTGTCCTAAATTGAGTGATTAAATGGTTTACTAAAGCATTATAATTTTACAGAAATATTGGGCTTATCATTTTTATTCTGTGCTCTTAATTTTTATTAGAGGTGTATTTAATTCATACTCGACCAATATTTATCACAAGATTCGACCTTGAGTCGCTGGTGAATTTCTTAGCTATTAAATGTTTGTATTTTGAAAGATTGTAGTTAATTCATGTTGCATTTTCACATTGCACTTCCTCTTGGGATTCATGTATTTCCTATATATCGTTTCAACATGAGTTATTTTACAACATATGGGTAAATTATAAAACCTAGCTTTATGTAGAGCTTTATGTTTGTGTTTGGTTGTCTGAAATAGACATAGCCATGAGGCCAAAAACCCAAGCGAGTTGTGGGGTTTGATATTGACCCTGACTGTGTTGTATTCATGGATACAAGATTCCAATGGGGCGCGATCCTTACAGTCCAACCATTAAACACTTTTTTATTTTAATTGTTTATGAATCTGTGGGGCATAAATCCCAGACTTGACCTGGTTCGAATCTTGTTGAGGAGTTAAATGTATGGATGGATTGTCTTAGATGTGTTTAATGTTTTATTTGATATGTTTATGATAAAGCTTTGCTTGTTGTTCTTATAGCACATGGTTATTATGTGGATTATTTATGATGGATTCTTATTGATAATGCATTGGCTTGAGTGGGTATTGTGATGTATAATGGCTATGTTTATTAAATTCTTATAATATTATATACTATTTACAATATTAAATCAAGGTTTGGTTAAGGGAATCATCTTAGGATTCACCATTGAATCCTCTCTAATCCTTGGAATATTCAAAAGCTTTTCCTCTAGGGCTATCAAGCCATGAAATTTTAGTTAATTATTTCATTGTTTATTTTTCTATGTTTAAATAGTGTAATAAATGGATTTACATCAATTTTATAAATATTAAATAATTAATCTAACATTTAATTTTATTTAACCAAAAGGTAAACAATTAAGAATTACTTGAACATATAAATAGACTTTTTTCTAAACACAAGAAGTAATATTGGAATATAGGAACAAATAAATAGATCATGGATTACTCAAACATAATTTTTTATGAACAAAGCTACTCTTAATGAAAGTAAACTAGGATTAATCCAAAACATGAATGTAATAACTATTCTTTTACTAAGCCCTAATCCATTAGAATTCATGATTAATCTAACACTGATATTTATTGCAATGATCTATCGAACATAAATCCAAACAACATTTAAAAGTCTTCACAACTATTCTCATTAGTTACACATCTGTAGCTAAAACAATTTAGTAGAATCCATATCAAATATTTAGAGTTTGTTTAGAAGTGAAAGTAAGATAGATTAATGAAGTATGAATAGATTAGGATAAATAAATTATAGAAATACAATTTGTAAGGTGCCAATAAGATGAAATAAGAAAGTTAGAATACTAATCATCCTTTAATCCTCCAACTGAAATGGGAAATTCCACGTTCCTCCCAACCTTAGACATTCAACAATTCCTTGTTCATTCCATGGGTCACCCCCAATCCAGACCAAACACACTAGAGAAGGGAGACTTGTTTACTATCAGCAGAGTATCCACAATTTTTTTTTATATCTCTTTGTAAAGGCTTGTAATAAAATCCCCCTTTTTACACAGTCCTTCTTGGACTAGCCATATACTATATCATGGAACAACTAAGCACTCAATGACCTACAACTGAACCCTCCAGTTCACTAGGGACCATTACCCCCTATAATTTCCACTATCTACTATTTATACTTTTTTTTTTCCAGGAAAAAGGATCCTATTCTTTTTCATTCAGACCGCTTTTCTCTTCAATCAGGAAAATCACACTTTTTCTTTTCTTTATTTTCTTTTTATCCTAATTTAAAAAATTCATTAGATTTTCTTTAGCTCTCTTTATATCTTTAAATTTTAATTATAAATATATATTTATCCTCACAATTGTCTTATCTTTCTATTGACTTTTATTTAGAAACTACTTAAAATTCATCATATCTCTAGCATGCTTGGTCCCTCTTTAAGTGGTTGTCCCCCAACAGTTAGAATTTCAAAAAAAGATAAGTAACATGATAATGATATCCTTTATTGCATTTGATGCTCTGGATACTACCAACTCAACATCAATCACACATAATAAGTCTAAATAGTCTAGGTGCTCCAGAGCCTACAAGCTCAACACCAAATTGAAACATCATAAATCTAAGCAGTCTAAGTGCTCCAAGCCTACAATATCAACACCAAATTGAAACATATCAATAATATACTAATGGTATTGACTTAGGATATTACATTTGGACATCATGGTGTTGGGAGGCATCTTGCGAACTAAACTGTTGACTTCCAATGACAGCCATGTTGAAACTGTCTGACATTGAGAAGGAATTTAAAGTGTATATAAATGCTCTATAATTCATCATTGGAGGGTTATTGACATGGGAAGGTCACCCATTGGCTTATGAAAGAAGGAAGTTCCAAGATTGGGAATGTAGGTATACCGTTCATGAGAAAGAGATAATCGTTGTGGTGCACTGTTCGAAGTCTTAGAGACATTTATTGCTAAGAAAACCATTTGTCATGAAGACATACAACGTAGTGACTAACTACTTTTCCACTCAACCGAAATTGTCTCCCATGTAGGCATGTTGGTAGGATTTATTAGTAGTGTTTGACATGATGTTGAAGTAGCGACATGAAAAACTCAATGTCGTTTCTGATGCATTGAGTCAGAAGCTACAAATTGCTTCCTTAGAGAAGGAGCAATATAAGTAACCAATGACACATGTCACCTCGGTATTGTGACAAAAAATCTAGGAGGGTTTGGATGGTGACCCCACTACTAAGGACATCGTCAAGTAGGTGAAGGAAGGAAGAGCAAGAATTTTTTGGATGGAGGATAGGTTTCTATACTTTAGAGGCCTCTTATATGTCGCAGATGACTAACCCCAGGAGGAATTTGTTGTGGGAGTGTCACGACTCGGTTTGGGTGGGTCGCCTCAGGTAGCACAAGACCCTCGCACTCTTGGAGAGAGGTTACTTTTGGGAGCACATGAAGTGGGACGTAGAGGATTATGTAAATACTTGTCTTATTTTCCAGCAAGACAAGCCCAACTCCAAGATGAAAGTAGGTCCACTCCAACTGTTGTCAATTTCCAAGAAACCTTGGGCAAGCATTTCAATGGACTTCTTTACACAGCTACTAGTTTCAAAAGGTTACAATGAGATATTCATCATGGTGGATAGATTCTTGAAGTATGCCACTTTCGTGCCGACGAAAAATCCCTTGTCAAGCTAAGGATGTAGTGAAGTTGTTTTCCAGACATGTTGTGAAGTATTGGGGGGCTTCCATTGAGCATAGTGTTGGATCGAGACACCTGTTTTAAGGGTTGTTTTCGGACAGAGTTTTTCAAGCTCGCGGGGACCAAATTGGTTATGAGTTCGAGCTACCATCCATAAATGGATGGGAAGGCAGAGCGAACTAATAACATATTGGAGGATTACCTTAAACACTTCATGTGGGAATATTAATAGGACTGGTCAGTGCTCTTGGATGTGGCTCAATTTAGTTACAACATGTTGACAATTTTTCCAATCTATACAAGGTATTCGATTTGGAAAATCGGGAATATGAGCACAATTCATAAGAGCATACCTTGCAGATTGTTAATCCATATTAAGACAATGGAGTCACCAGTGAAACTTTGATTTCTAGATCTTGTTGATAGTGGAGTCGCCCGGTGAATGATGTACAGCCTTCTTTGCATCTGAGTATTGTTAACCTTCAGAAATCAAATCTAGTCTTTGTCGTTTCTCCCAGAGAATATTTCACCTTCAATCTCTGGAAACGACGCCAAGATCATGTTAGCACTCAGAATTTACCCCCGATTGTGAAAGGATAATCTCGAGGTAACTGCAAAACCAAGCTTTAGGTAGAAAGGTGACTCCTTTCCTTCAAGATAGGGATCTCTGAATGTATAAACTCACAGGCCAAATATATTTTAGAAAGAAATAAAATTTAGCAGTCACAATGGCTAAAGCATGTGGTCATTGGGCATGGAGTGAAATATGTAAAACAATTATAACATTGCTTTGCAATGGATTTCTTAAACAGAGGCATGGTAGCTACTCTTTTATAGTAAAAAACGTTGGTTGTCTAGTGATAAACAAGATTAAAGAAACAATCTATTAACATGGGCATCTCAGGATGAATCCAACTTTAGTGGAAATACTTTATGAATACTTGAAAGTAAAGGATCATAGCATATGATTATGAATTCCAACCTAATATACACTCATTCAAGCATGAACAGAAGACATAATGGAAAGGTAAACATGCAGCACATGCACATAAGAAAAGAAAATACAGACTGAAAATGGAATAACACAAGAATCTTTACAGAAAACCTGCTTGGCTCTAAAATTTTATTAATCTTGAAGCTCTCTTGCAAAATTCAAATCTTGCTCACGGGTTCCAACCCTTGTTACATTACAAAATGCTTCTTTTATACATCAAATCTCCTTGAGTTGCTAACTACCTACATGCTAAAAATAAGCATATGTAACTACCTTATTACATTTGTCAATCAACCTTAACACACTATTCCTATCTGCTAGGACACAAATCTAATATATATACCAAAAATAGAATTAAGTTGCAATAAATCTAGAAAGGATGCCAAGTGATTTGAGTTGTTGACTGTGCCATGTTGATTGTTCTCTTGAAGTCTTGAAAATGCCCCAAACATTTTGCTTTAGATGCTCTGTTATTATTTTGGTTGTTATTTTGAAGTCATCAAGTTGATTTTGTGCCATGAATAGAGATATGATTGCTACATCTATCTTGACCTTATGAATCATTGCATGTGGGAGTTGCTAGGATTAAAATTGTTTGCTCAAAATATGGAAATGAATTTTGATCTTTAATCCTCTAACTATTTCGTTGCTCTGAAAACCGAATGCTCTGACACTTGCACTCAAGGATTAATGATTCACTGTCCTAATTTAGTACGAAACATGCTTAAATTCCAACTTTGGAAAAACCTCATTAAACTATTCTTAAACTTTTCCACATTTTAGATTTATGAATTTCATAAATGAAATTTCAAAACCATCCACCCTTTCAGAAATCCATGCCTTGTTTTGTTTCCTTATTTTTGCATCTTGAATCTAATTGTTTATGGATTTCATAAAATGAAATTCAAAAACAATTTACCCAAAATAATGAAAATTCATAAACAATTTTTCATTTCTCTATAGAATCCACCCACTGGTTTCTGAATACCATGTCTTGTTTTTTCAATATCTTGGACTTTGAATTTAATGGTTTATGAACTTCATAAAATGAAATTCAAAAAACAAATTCGAGTATACCTTGCAGATTGTTAATCCAAATTGAGATAGTGGAGTCGCCAGTGAAACTTTGATTTCTAGATCTTGCTAATATTGGAGCTTCCTGGTGAATGATGTACAACCTTCTTTGCATTTGACTATTGTTCACCTTCAGAAATTAGATCTAGTCTTTGGCGTTTCTCCCAGGGAATATTTCACCTTCGATCCTTGGCAATGACGCCAAGATGTTAGCACTCAGAATTTACCTTCGGTTATGAAAGGATAATCCCAAGGTAACCGAAAAACCAAGCTTTAGGAGAAAAATTGGCTCCTTTCCTTCCAAGGAGGGATCTCTAAATAAAAAAACTCACAAGTTAGATATATGTTAAAAAGAAATAAAATTTAGCAGTCACAATGGCTGAAACAAGTGGTCATTGGGCATGGAGTCAAATATGTAAAACAATTATAACAGTGCTTTGCAATGGAGTTCTTAAACATAGGCAGAGTATATACTATTTTATAGTAAAAAAGATGGTTGTCTGGTGATAAAGAAGATTAAAGAAACAGACCATTAACATGGGAATCTGAGGATGAATCCAATGCTAACTTTAGTGGAAATAATTTGTGAATACTTTAAAGTAAAGGATCATAGCATATGATTATGAATTCCAACCCAATATACACTCATTCAAGCATGAAAAGAAGACATAATGGAAAGGTAAACAGGGAGCACATTCACATAAGAAAATAAAATACACACTGTAAATGGAATAACACAAGAATCTCTGCAGAAAACCTGCTTGGCTCTGAAATTTTATTAATCTTGAAGCTCTCTTACAAAATTTAGATCTTTCTCACGGTTTCCAACCCTTTTTACATTACAAAATTTTGTTTTTATACATCAAAGCTCCTTGAGCTGCTAACTACCTACATGCTAAAAATAGGCATATGTAACTTCCTTATTA
Organism: Pseudotsuga menziesii; assembly: GCA_001517045.1. NCBI lineage: Eukaryota > Viridiplantae > Streptophyta > Pinopsida > Pinales > Pinaceae > Pseudotsuga > Pseudotsuga menziesii. Next base: position 260,973 of record LPNX010557188.1, read on the forward strand.
CATTTTTTAATTAACCTTAATACACTATTCCTATCTTCTAGGACACAAATCTAATCTATATACCAAACATAGAATTAAGTTGCAATACTTCCTTATTACATTTTTCAATTAACCTTAATACACTATTCCTATCTTCTAGGACACAAATCTGATCTATATACCAAATATAGAATTAAGTTGCAATAAATATGGAAAGGATGCCAAGTGATTTGAGTTGTTGACTGAGCCCTGCTGATTGCACTCTTGAAGTCCTGAAAATGCTCCAAACATTTTGCTTTAGATGCTATGTTATTATTATGGTTGCTATTTTGAAATCATCAAGCTGATTTTGTGCCATGAATAGAGATATGATTGCTACATCTGTCTTGACCTTATGACTCATTGCATGTGGGAGTTGCTATAATTAAACATGTTTGCTCAAAATATGGTAAGGAATTTTGATCTTTTATCCTCTAACTGTTTTGCTACTCTAAAAATTGAATGGTCTAACACTTGCGCTCAAGGATTAATGATTCGCTGTCCTAATTTGGTACAAAACATGCTTAAATCCCAACTTTGGAAAAACCTCATCAAACTCTTCTTAAACTTTTCCACATTTTAGTTTTATGAATTGCTTAAATGAAGTTCCAAAACAAATTCCAAAATCATCCACCCTTTCCATGCCTTGTTTTGTTTCCTTTTTTTTGCATCTTGAATCTAATTGTTTATGGATTTCATAAAATGAAATTCAAAAACAATTTACCCAAAATAATGAAAATTCATAAATATTTTTTCATTTCTCTATAGAATCCACCCACTGGTTTTGAATACCATGTCTTGTTTTTTCAAGATCTTGGACTTTGAATTTAATTGTTTATAAACTTCGTAAAATGAAATTCAAAAAACAAATTCTCCAAATAAATGAAAATTGGTAAACAAATTCTGTTTCCTTTGAAAACTATCAACTGGTTCGAAAACCATCTCTTGTTTTGGAATTGAAACAAATACATTCGGAAGGGAAGTTTATAACATAAGGTTGGGACATTAGGCAAATTTCGCGGACATAAAAGTTTATACAATATATTTTATTTCACTGAGATAAAAAAATGGTTTGAGAAGATGCTATAGATCCCAATGGAATAAACATACAAGTGAGATGTAGTAAAAAATAAAACCATGGCAAAATTCCGCTGCCACTTCAAAAATTAGCCATCGAGCTAGTTGAGTTAGTGGAATAAATGGTGGCTGCTCATCCAAAATTTAGTCCTTTCTAAAATATAATATGATGCCTTTCGAGATTTGTGCCAAACCATATCACTTTGGATTTAAATATTAATATAAATATATAAAACATTTATATTAATAATAAAACTTTTTCATGTTTTTAATAAATGCTTGGGTAATTTTAGAGGTTCCAGTATTATTTTGTCCCTTGGCCAAATTTAGAAGCTCCACTAATTCATTAATCTACTCAGCTAAATATAGAAATTCTCTCTATTGTCTCTTGGACACATCCTTAGGTCCCATTGCAAACATTGCTCCTTTTCTCTCTGCTACTTATTGATCCTTCATTTTAGTGTGCAGCTTCCTTCGACGGATCAATTACTAGCCACGCATCTCATCTGCCTGTTATTCGCACCATTGATCAAGACCGGTCTTTAATCATTCTGCTAACCTTATTTTCAACAATGATCGTGCAAGTTCTCCTAGCGGATCCCATCTCCATCGTTAATCTTATCCATCTTTCATCTTCACCATTGGTTCAAGTTACCTTTTAAGTTTTCTGCTGGTAGCTAATCTATCTTTTATCATGCAGCTTCCCACAATGGATTTTATATCTGCCATCGATCTCGTTTTCCTTTTTCCTCCACTGTAGATCCAAATGGTCTACTAATCCTTTTCACCGATTACCAATTTTAACTTTTTCCTTTCAAATTTGGATAGCAAATCTCTTTCTCACCGTAGATATTTATGTTTGAAGATATTGACCATCGATTTTTTAAAACATTTAACACAAGCGCCTTTAGTCTCCATTATATCATTGATGGTCATATTAGTAAGGTTTTTAAAAACTGTAGCTCTCCATTGGAACTTAACTCCTTCTTTTCACCTGCAAGCTACAATGGTGCTAACAGCCTCCTAAAATTATATTGTTGAACCCCCCTTGCAATATATTGTTCCAATTAAGAAAACTCCTAGTTTCACCAGATAGTGTAGGTATCCATCTTTATCAACCAATTTTTAATACCCCCTTTATATCATATTATCAACTTGTAACAAACAATATCCCTAACAAATCTTATTATAAGAAAATATGATGCCAAATAAAATAATACTATAATGTTAATAATTATCCGACCGTGATTGCAGGGGTGACTGATCAATTTGTAGCGTTGGATAGTGGAAGACCCAATGGAATAGTAATGGGGAATGAAAAATGTGTAAAATACAACCCAGTCAAGAGATCAATGTAACAAGAATGTAAAATATTGATAGTCCAATAGTGAGTCCAATGCTTAGAAAAGATGAGAATTGCAAATGTTTCATAGACAACCTGTCAATCCATCAATTTTGTTATCATATCAATACATGTATATCCATATAAAACTCATGTTTTGTATAAGCCTAATAAATTAAAACCCATAAAAATGCAAAATTGAAACCCTTTCGTGGATGCACTTCCCTACCTTCTTATTAAAACAAACATCATTTATGTTTGAACCAAAAAAAACATAGAAAAATTCCTCTTACTTTACAATAACACCATATGATCATGTGTATAGCTTGGATTTGGGTCATCCATGAGATGCAATGAACTGCCTCCACTTCCTCTACATTTATTCTTGAGATCAAGGGAATTAACATCATTTTGTTACCTTTTCTTGGGTTATATCTAGTTTTTTTTCTTTACAGGAGAGGGAAAAATATCCATTGTTAAGTTTCAAGCATGCAATAGTTATAAAGATACACAAATGGCGAAACTTATATGATGCCATTTCATGGTAACAATAATACATAGGGTATGTAAATAAGGATTTAGATTTTCACCTATGTTCATGTCAGTTCCAATATAATATTAAGATGGATTCCTTGCATATCAGAATTGAAATTAAAATTATGTTTGTGGAAAATATAAATCAATCTAATGATTATTCCTAACTGGCAATGTGAAAATGTTAAAGATGAATGCATAATGTTGAAATAAATAATTAGCCAAGAAAGATTGATTTAAATTTTCTTAGTTCGAGTGAGCCAAGAAAGATTGATCTCACTTTTCTTGGTTGATGTGGAGCAAGGTTTGATTGAATCTCAATACCCACCTAAACCCCAACTTAAAAAAAATATTTAAAAATATACTTTATAAGTTCAATGATTTGAAGGTATAAATATGTCCCACGATCTGGAGGTTATTCCTTAGTAGTAGCTAGGACTGATATGAATCCATCATGTGATTCGCAGTGATTTGGAGGTACAAATTTAGACCGTGTTTTGGAGCTTATTCCTTAGGGAAAAATAGGTCTAGTATGAATCCAACCCACTAATTGGAGGTATGAATTGATCCCATGATTCGGAGGTATGAATCCATAGCAGGATTTTGATTTTATTCCTCAACCCACCCAAATAAAATAACCCCCAATATTTATCTTACTATGTTGAATTAAAAATCCCCCCTTGACCCCTTAATACGAGGCAATACATTTTTGAGGTTTTTAGGAGTATTCAAACCCCCAATATGAATGGACATGATATGATATTGCATTACTAGTGAACCCCCAGTGATTTGAGGTGCTGAAATAGAATCAACTATACTTGAAGAAATTCAAGTGTGTGTTTAGACAAGCACAAATCTCTTTCTTGGGCCATTTGATCAGCCAAGGATGCATCCACATGGATTGGCAGAAGGTTGATTCCATTGAGTATTGGGAGGATCCATAGATGAATCAAGAGGTGAGAATATTTCTAGGATTATCCAATTACTATCACTGGTTTTTTTAGGGTTACTTCTAGATCACAACCCCTCTTACCAAGTTGGTAAAGAAGAACAGGTCATGGAGTTGGTGTAATGTCACAAAATGCACACACACACATATTTTGTATTGTCCAAAGATGACAATATTCCACATATTTAATATCATTATTCTCTAGCTATTTTCTCGTCACAGTTTTAGTTACACCTCCCTCATGCTTCTATGACTAGTTTATTAGATTGAATACTTCCATGAAATTTATCTTCAAATATAATATATGCCGATACCAACCCATATTAGTCAAACAAATATGGATTAACAATACTGGTTCATTTTCAATAATAACATCAAACATGAATTTGCCCCAACATATAATATCATAAGAATTGCCTCGTTAATAGATCATTAACATTAAAAGTCTAATGTATTCAATCTTTATAAGTACAACTATGTTTGCTTAGGAGTTTGTATTTAACCCTTATGAATTGTTATAATGTTTTTATATATAATTATGTAAGTGTTGTGGATCCCATCATACATGCGATGGCTTAGCCTAAGAGTTTGATTATGTTATGTTGACCTTGATCATTGGGGCTTGGCCCATCCATGGCCATAAACTTGCTTAGTTATGCTAGCTGGGCGCATGAAATGGTTACTTGGCAGGTGGATGGAGTGTACCTGTCCCGATGGGAAGGGTGTATCGGTCAATCTAGAAGTATGTAACTCAACGGAATTATGTTCGATTTTGGCAGGGATTTGACACAAAAAGTAAGTTCAAAGCCCAACACTCTCACATGTGAAAAAAAAACCTGTGTACCTCTGCTTCAACCTAAGCATATGAATGGCATACCCTTCAATTCATCGTACTAGGGATTCTCAGTTCACAAAACAACCTCTTGCAACACTTAAAACCCAACCTTTTAACATTTTTTTATTTTAATTGTTTACGAATTTGTGGGGCGTAATGCCCAGACCTGGTTTGAATCTTGTCGAGGTGTTAAATTTATGGATGGATTGTCTTAGATGTGGTTTATGTTTTGTTTGATATGTTTATGATAAAAATTTGCTTTCTTTTCTTATATTGCATGGTTATTATGTGGATTATTTACGACGGCTTCTTATTGATAATGCGTTGGCTTGAGAGGTATTGTGATGTATAATGGATTTGTTTATTAAATTATTATATAATAATTATATTATTATATATTATTTACAATATTAACTAAAGGAAGGTTTGGTTACCATGTTCCTACAAACCTTAGACCTTGAACAGTTCCTTTCTCATTCCACAGGTCGCCCATGATCTTGACCAAGCATACTAGAGAAGGGAGACATAGGTACTGTTATTTATCATGTTTACTATCAGTAGAGTAGCCACGCAGTTTTTTACCAACTCAGTGAAGAGTCCTGTTATAAAATCCCCCTTTTTACACAATCCTTCCTATACTAGCCATATATTATGTCATGAAAAAATTGAGCATTCAAGGACCTACAACTGAACCCTCCAGTGCACCAGGGACCATTACCCCCTGTAATGTCCACTCTCTGTTATTTATTCTTTTTCTTGAAGAAAAAGGCTCCTAATTTTTTCATTCAAGCTGCTTTTCTCTTAACTTAGGAAAATCACACTTTTTGTTTTCTTTCTTTTCCTTTTATCATAATTTCATAAAGTTATTAGATTTTCTTTAGCTCTCTTTATCTCTTTTATTTTTAATTAATTTATATATATTTATCTTCACGTTTTTCCTATCTTTCTATTGACTTTTATTTAGCAACTACTTAAAAGTCAACCTATCTTTAGCATGCTTGGTCCCTCTTTAAGTGGATCTCACCCAATAGTTAGAAATTTAAAAGAAGATAAGTAACATGATAATAATATACTTTATTGCATTTGATGCTCCAGATCCTACTATCTCAACATCAATCAAACACAATAAGTCTAAATAGTTTAGCTGATCCAACGCCTACAAACTCAACACCAAATTCAAACATAATAAATTCAAGCATTCTATGTGCTCCAGAGGCTACAAGCTCAACACGAAATCTAAACATCATAAATATAAGTAGTTTAGGTGCTACAGATTCTACAAGCTCAACACAAAATTCAACATAACAATAATATAAATGATCTTGACTTGGGATATTACAATCCACCCCTCTTAAAACAACAATGTCTCGGTCCTAATAATTTTAACCAGAATTTTGAAACAAAAAGAGGTATGCCTCTTTAATGGCATTTTCATTTTCCCATGTGGCCTCTTTAGGCTCAAAATGCTTCCATTACACTTCCAGTTGGACAATGGCCCACATCTAGAGCTGCACTTCTCTCTTGTCCAGGATATGAAGGGGTTATGCCAGAAACTCCCCTTCTGGTTATACCTGCAAAAAATCCCAATCAATCACATATTAGGATCATAAACATACTTTTTAAGCAAGGATACATAAAAAACATTGTGAACTTTCACATGAGAAGGTAATGCAAGTTCATAATCCATCGGGCCTTTCTTGGCCAATATTTAAAAAGGCCTGCAATATTTGAGATCTAGCTTTCCACATTTTCCCAAACTCAATGAGATTCTCTTTGATTTGATTTTACAAGGTACTCTTTATCTCTTATGTTTTTATCAGCATAACTCTTTTGTCAATCTTATGCCTATTTTAAATTATGTTGCACTCTAGTGACCAAATGTTCTAAGTCTTTTAGAAAATATGGACCCAACATGAGCTTGTCCACTGGACTATCCCAAGTTACCGATGTTTTGCATTTTTTCCATATAATACCTCAAATGGACTCATCTTGGATGAGGTTTGGTATCCATTGTTATATGCAAAATTTGCAAGATGTATGTTATCCTCCCGCTGGGATGGATTGTTCAATACATAAATATGGAGCATATCCTCCAGAATCGGATTTGTAAGTTATGTTTGTCCATCCATTTATGGATGACATGCAGTACTAAGGTTTAGTTGTGTGTCTAGCCCTAAAAATAATGATTTCTTGAAAACTTGCTTGTGAACTTTGTGTCTTTGTCTGAGATAATAGTTTTAGAAATACCATGCAGTCTAAAAATTTCGTTTAGGAAGATGTTGCAGTGTGGATGGCCTTATGGGTGGATTTCATAGGAATAAAGTGTGCTACCTTTGATTGTTTATCCATTGCCACCATAATGGAGTCATTTTATCTCTTGCTCTTTGGAAAACCTATGATAAAGTCCATACTTATCACTTCCCATTTCCATTCTGAAATGGGAAATGGATGGAGTAAACCAACTGGATGTTGATGATCCGCTTTAACCAACTGACATTCTTGACATTTAGATATAAACATTACTACATTAGACTTTAGTTTTGGCTTGAAAAATGTTTCTTTATAGCGGATATCATTTTTTGATAACTAAGATGTCACGAGTAGGGTTGTTTATGAATTTTTGTCAATATTGTGAACCTTATATTTTATATTTTAGGCACATATAGTTTTTCTTTAGACCACAACAGTCCCATTTCATTAATTTTATACTCTTTATGTTGCTATCCCAACCTGTTTTCTTGCATTTTTTTGGGAAATTTCGACATAAAATCGGTCGTTTTTGCTTGCTTCCCTGATTTTGTCATGGACATCATAACTAGTTTGGCTAACTATTAAGTCATACAATAGATGAATTATGCAACCTAATGCATAAGCAAAATTATCTTCCTTTCCCTTTATGTGTTTCACCTTAAAATTGTATTCACTTAGGAAAGCTAACCACCTAGCTTGTCTAGTGTTCATATCTTGCCATTCAAAAATATACTTTAAGATCCTATATCAGTTTTAAGCATAAATCTTTTTCTCATTAGGAAATGCCTCCACATTTTCAAAGCGTGAATGATGGAATCTAACTTAGGGTCATGCGTAGCATAATTTATTTCATGTTCTTTCAGCTTCTAATATTCATAGCAAATTACACAGTCATTTTGCATAAGGACTCATCCAAGTCCCTCCTTGCTTGAATCAATGCAAACAATGAAATTCCCATCGGGATGATCTATAATTAATATAGGTGCAGTAGTTAGTAATTGTTTTTTATTTCTGGAAACTAGCCTCACACTTTTCTATCCAGTTGACATTTGACTCCTTTTTCTATAAGTATTTCGTGGGATAAGCAATCTGAGAAAAGTTACAAATGAACTTTCGGTAATATCCTACTAGTCCCAAAAAATGATCTAATATCAGACACAGGGGTAGGGGTAGGCCACTCCATGATGGCCTTGTTCTTTTTTGGGTCTACCACAATACACTCTTCAGAAATTATGTGTCCTAGATACTAAAGTTTCCTTTCATAAAATTCACATTTACTTAATTTGGCATATAGTTTATTCTCATGCAACACTTGTAGAACAATCTTAAGATGTTCTTCATGCTCTTTTTCATCTTTAGAATAAATCAGTATGTCATCTATGAAAACTAGCACAAATGTATCCAAGTATTTGCTAAAAACATTATTCATCATGCACATGAAGGTTGTAGGTACATTGGTCAACCCAAAAGGCATCACAACAAATTCTTAATGATTGTAACAGGTCCTAAAAGTTGTTTTGGTTATGTCTTCTTCTTACTTGGCGGTATCCAGATATCAAATCAATCTTAGAGAAGACCTTTTCTCCCCTAATTTGGTCAAACAAGCCGTCTATTCTAGGAAGTGGATATTTATTCTTGATTGTCAACTTGTTCAATTGTCAGTGATCAATTCACATCCACACTATACCACCTTTCTTCTTTAAGAAGAGCATTGGTGCTCCCAATGGAGACACGCCAAGTCTAATATAATCATTTTCAATCAGTTCTTGGAGCCCTAATTTCAACTCTACTAGCTCCATGTACTCATGCGGTATGGGGATTTTGAAACTGATACTGACCCCAGTGCTAGCTCTATAGCAAAATATAAGTCTCTGTTGGGCGGTAGCCCCAATATTTCTTCCAAAACACATCTTTAAATTCAATTAGGACAAGGTAATATTCAAGTTTTTTCTTAATCAAAGTTATGGATGTTAACATCATAGTGTTTGCATCCATTTCTAACACATTTCTCATCCTGCAAGGTAACATATATTTTCTTATCTACCTCGTATACCATTCTCTAATTCCCTTGGTTGTTAATACAAGTAAATTTTTTATTTAGGCAGTTTAGGATAAAATGATGTTACTTTTAACCAGTCCATGCCTATCAGTACATCATAATACCCCAATGGTAGAATGTTCAAATATGCTTATGTTTAAAAACCATTCATTTCTAATTTGCAACTTTTGACTGATTCAGAAATTTTTCTTTCTGTTTTGGTGGCCAGCTTTATCAGGCATGGCTTGCCGTGTTTTTATTTGTTTAACTTACAAATTTCAACAATTTTAGGGGATACATAACAACGGCAATCCCTTGGGTCAATTAAAATAGAAACCAAATTTGTTGGGATTTTACCTTCAATTTCGACCATGGTTGGCTGATGGTTAGCTTGTATTCCCTCCAAGACAACACATATCCTCAGTGTTCTTGCAACATCTTCCACAGTCACCTCCTCTTGTAGATTGTTCAAACTCTGTTGTTTTTCTATGGTTAATCTTTGTAGAAATGGGGGCCTTGACATCCTCAACATTTCACTGGTAATGAGGATGATTTAGCTCCATCAACTATTGTTGGTTTGTTGACACTTTGGGATGGCGGGTTGGATTGAGTTCCATATTTACCAAAGTTTTGGTTGTTTGGGAAACTATTTTTTTATTATAAGGAGGTGGTTTAATCCCCTTTTTCTTGTTGTAGGAGAAAGCTTTATGCTTCTCTTTGATTTTGTGTATGTTCTCATTCTTGTGTTGGATGTGCTCATAGCAAAGTCTAGCCTTATATAAGGCCTCATCCAAGGTTTTGGGTGCATCAAACTTAAATTTGGCTTTGAAATAGGGTGGACGGAATCCTAAAAATTGTTGTATTTTCACCTTTTCATCCTTGATGTAGGGAACATCATGCAACAATTCCAACCAATTCCTCCTCTTGAGGTGGTGAATTCATATTTTCATGTTGGCTAGCATCCCTTTCAGAACTCATGGTTTTAAATTTATGAAAAGTAGATCAATGTGGAGTAAACAAAAGCTTATTAGTTCAAATTTTATCACAACGGTTGAGTGACAAGCTCATAGGACGTAGAGTGTTTGAAACTCTTCTTTGATACCACTTGTAATGTCACAAAAAATTGACATAATTTCTTTTGTGTTGTCCAAAGACGACAATATTCCACATATTTAATATCATTATTCTTTGGTTGTCTTCTCGTCACAGTTTTAGTTACATGCCTTGATTCTTCTGTGACTAGTTTATTATATTGAATATCTCCATGGACTTTATCTTCAAGGATAATATGGGTCGATACCAACCCATATTAGAGAAACAAGTATGGATTAACAATCTTGCCATCATTATGAATAATAACATCAAACATGAATTTGACCCAACATATAATATCATAAGACTTTCCTTGTTAAAAAATCATTAACATTCAAAGTCTAATGTATTCAATCTTTATAAGCAAAAATATGTTTCCTTAGGCTTTTGTATTTATCCCTTTGGTTTATGTATTGTTATAGTGTTTTTATATATTATTATGTAAGTGTAGTGGATCCCATCATACACGCAATGGCTTAACCTAAACATTTTATTATGTTATGTTGACCTTGCTCATTGGGCCTTGGCCCATCCATGGACATAACCTTGCTTAGCTAAGCTAACATCCATGTTTTTTAGATGCGGGTGGGAATGAAACTATGCTAATAATTGATGGTGTGGTCTTGCTTGTCCCTAGTGCCATAATATATTACACCTTGGACAAGGATTTGGAACAACGACTATACTATGGTTTGCACTACCCATTTCAGCACATGAAATGGTAGGTCTATATTTATTAGTTGGAAAGTGGTTGGTGTGTACCTCTACTTCCACCTAAGTATATGAATGACATGTCATTTAATTCATTGCACTGGGAATTCTTGGTTCACAAAACAACCTCTCAAAGGATTCATTTTCCATTTTCCTCATGAGAAGGATGGTTTGGGAGTTTTGGCTTTGTTCTATATCTCCTCTCTTCTCATCCCATGCGATTTCATAATGTAAATGTTAACTGATTGTTGCAATAGATTTGTGATGCCAAGTTCACTAATGGTACTACTACTTGTCAAGGAAACTGAGTGTTGGAAAGGGTTCGATGTTTAGTCTGTGGTCAACTTGTCTTGAACTTTTATCAAGTATGGATGGGTTTCCTTTCAATGTTCCTTTGAGTTTTTCTTATTATTTATGCATCATGGGATAAGAGTTATAATTTGTTTTATTTAAAACGTCTTTTTTGCTTACAGGTTTAACCCAGACTTGAGTGTGGTTGTGGTGTGCCTAGCATTTGTCATAAGCAAGATTCTTGTCCTTGGTAAGCCTATGGCCATTCATGGCCCATTCCCTGTGTGTGGAGGGTTGATGCTATAAGTGTAGTATTTGGGGTTTTTATTTTGTCTAGGTTTTAGTTCTCACTACTTCTCCATGGCTTGTCTGGTTGTATGGATTGTGTTTGCTAGTTGGAAGTGTGTACATGTTTACACCTTATCTGTATAATGATTTGAATAATATCGATCAATGTTGAAAGTATAGGCTTCATATACTTGCGTATGATACACAAAGGTCTCAACCCTAGGTCACCTTATGACATTGGCCATTTCTTTTTCTTGTATTAATAATGATTTTGTCTTGAGTTGAGTGATTAAATGGTTTACTGAAGCATTATAATTTTACATAAATCTTGGGCTTATCATTTTTCCTCTGTGCTCTTATTTTTTTATTAAATGTGTATTTAATTCATACTCGACCAAGATTTATCACATTTTTTTATTAGAGGTGTATTTAATTAATACTCAACCAATATTTATCACAAGATTCAACCTTGAGTCACTGGTGAATTTCTTAGCTATTAAATGTTTGTATTTTGAAAGATTGTAGTTAATTCATGTTGCATTTTTGCATTGCACTTCCTCTTGGGATTCATGTATTTCCTATGTAGCGTTTCAACATGAGTTATTTTACAACATATGGGTAAATTATAAAACCTAGCTTTATGTTTGTGTTTGGTTATCTGAAATAGACATAGCCATGAGGCCAAAAACCCAAGTGAGTTGTGGGGTTTGATATTGACCCTGACTGTGTTGTATTCATGGATACAAGATTCCAATTGGGTGTGACCCTTACAATCCAACCCATAAACACTTTTTATTTTAATTGTTTATGAATCTATGGGGCGTAATTCCCAGACTTGACCTGGTTCGAATCTTGTTGAGGCGTTAAATATATGGATGGATTGTCTTAGATGTGTTTAATGTTTTATTTGATATGTTTATGATAAACCTTTGCTTGTTGTTCTTATAGCACATGGTTATTATGTGGATTATTTATGATGGATTTTTATTGATAATGCATTGGCTTGAGTGGGTATTGTGATGTATAATGGCTATGTTTATTAAATTCTTATATAACTTTTATAATATTATATACTATTTACAATATTAAATCAAGGTTTGGTTAAGGGAATCATCCTAGGATTCACCATTAAATCCTCTCTAATCCTTGGAATATTCAAAAGCTTTTCCTCTCGAGCTATCAGAGCCATGATATTTTAGTTAATTATTTCATTGTTTATTTTCCTATGTTTAAATAGTGTAATAAATGGATTTAAATCAGTTCTATAAATATTAAATAATTAATCTAACATTTAATTCTATCTAACCAAAAGGTAAACAATTAAGAATTACTTGAACATATAAATAGACTTTTTTCTAAACACAAGAAGTAATATTGGAATATAGGAACAAATGAATAGATCATGGATTACTCAAACATAATTTTTTATGAACAGAGCTACTTTTAATGAAAGTAAACTAGGCTTAATCCAAAACATGCATGTAATAACTATTATTTTACTAAGCCCTAATCCATTAGAATTCATGATTAATCTAACACTGATATTTATTGCAATGATCTATTGAACATAAATCCAAACAACATTTAAAAGTCTTCACAACTATTCTCATTAGTTACACATCTATAGCTAAAACAATTTAGTAGAATCCATAACAAATATTTAGAGTTTGTTTAGAAGTGAAAGTAAGATAGATTAATGAAGTATGAATAGATTAGGATAAATAAATTATAGCAATACAATTTGTAAGGTGCCAATAAGATGAAATAACAGAGTTAGAATACTTATAATCCTTTAATCCTCCAACTGAAATGGGAAATTCCACGTTCCTCCCAACCTTAGACATTCAACAATTCCTTGTTCATTCCACGGGTCACCCCCGATCCAAACCAAACATACTAGAGAAGGGAGACTTGTTTACTATCAGAAGAGTATCCACAAGGTTTTTTTCTAGCTCTTTGTAGAGGCTTGTAATAAAATCCCCCTTTTTACACAGTCCTTCTTGGACTAGCCATATACTATATCATGGAACAACTAAGCACTCAATGACCTACAATTGAACCCTCAAGTTCACTAGGGACCATTACCCCCTATAATTTCCACTATCTACTATTTATACTTTTTTTTCAGGAAAAAGGATCCTACTCGTTTTCATTCAGACCGCTTTTCTCTTCACTCAGAAAAATCACACTTTTTCTTTTTATCCTAATTTAAAAAATTCATTAGATTTTCTTTAGCTCTCTTTATATCTTTTACTTTTAATTATAAATATATATTTATCCTCACAATTGTCTTATCTTTCTATTGACTTTTATTTAGAAACTACTTAAAATTCATCATATCTCTAGCATGCTTGGTCCCTCTTTAAGTGGTTGTCCCCCAACAGTTAGAATTTCAAAAGAAGATAAGTAACATGATAATGATATCCTTTATTGCACTTGATGCTATGGATACTACCAACTCAACATCAATCACACATAATAAGTCTAAATAGTCTAGGTGCTCTAGAGTCTACAAGCTCAACGGCAAATTGAAACATTATAAATCTAAGAAGTCTAGGTGCTCCATAGACTACAATCTCAAGAAAAAATTTAAACATCATAAATCTAAGCAGTCTAAGTGCTCCAGAGCCTACAATATCAACACCAAATTGAAACTAATCAATAATATACTAATGGTATTGACTTAGGATATTACATTTGGACATCATGGTGTTGGGAGGCATTTTGCGAACTAAACTGCTGACTTCCAATGACAACCATGTTGAAACTGTCTGACATTGAGAAGGAATTTGAAGTGCATATAAATGCTCTATAATTCATCATTAGAGGGTTATTGACATGGGAAGGTCACCCATTGGCTTATGAAAGCAGGAAGTTCCAGGATTGGGAATGTAGGTATACCGTTCATGAGAAAAAGATAATCATTGTGGTGCACTGTTTGAAGTCTTAAAGACATTAATTGATGGGAAAACCATTTGTCATGAAGACTTACAACGTACTGACTAACTACTTTTCCACTCAACCGAAATTGTCTCCCATGTAGGCATGTTGGTAGGATTTATTAGTAGTGTTTGACATGATGTTGAAGTAGCGACATGAAAAAATCAATGTTGTTTCCGATGCATTGAGTCAGAAGCTACAAATTGCTTCCTTAGAGAAGGAGCACTATAAGTAACCAATGACACATGTCACCTCGATATTGTGACAAAAAATCTAGGAGGGTTTGGATGGTGACCCCACTACTAAGGACATCGCCAGGTAGGTGAAGGAAGGAAGAGCAAGAATTTTTTGGATGGAGGATAGGTTTCTATACTTTAGAGGCCTCTTATATGTCGTAGATGGCTAACCCTAGGAGGAATTTGTTGTGGGAGTGTCACGACTCAGTTTGGGTGGGTCGCCTCAGGTAGCACAAGACCTTGGAACTCTTGGAGACAGGTTACTTTTGGGAGCACATGAAGTGGGACGTAGAGGATTATGTAAATACTTGTCTTATTTTATAGCAAGACAAGCCCAACTCCAAGATGAAAGTAGGTCCACTCCAACTGTTGTCAATTCCCAAGAAACCTTGGGCAAGCATTTCAATGGACTTCTTTACACAACTACTAGTTTCATAAGGTTACAATGAGATATTCATCATGGTGGATAGATTCTTGAAGTATGCCACTTTTGTGCTGATGAAAAATTCCTTGGCAAGCTAAGGATGTAGTGAAGTTGTTTTCCAGACATGTTGTGAAGTATTGGGGGCTTCCATTGAGCATAGTGTTGGATCGAGACACTTGATTCAAGGGTTGTTTTTGGACAGAGTTGTTCAAGCTCGTGGGGACCAAATTGGTTATGAGTTCGAGCTACCATCCATAAATGGATGGGAAGGCAGAGAGAACTAATAACATATTGGAGGATTACCTTAGACACTTCATGTGGGAATATTAATAGGACTGGTCAGTTCTCTTGGATGTGGCTCAATTTAGTTACAACATGTTGACAATTTTGACAACAAGATACAACATGTTCGAGTTGGTAACCATGCATCAACTGTTGAATCCTCACATTGTTGCAATCAATCATTTTGGGTAGAACCCAACAACTTTGAGCTTCATGAAGAGTTGGAAGAATAATTTGGAGATGGCTTGTGTCCAGATGATAGGAGGAACTGTCATGGTGAATAAATAAGAAGATTGTTGAAGGAAATATGTAAGGTTTTAGGCATGCTTTTAGGTTGGTGACCTTGTGTTTCTCAAGATTAGCAAGGAACGGTTCACTTCACTGACAAGCATGGTAGGTGCATTGCTGCGAAGGTTTGATGGCCCCTCTAAGGTGGTTGAGAAGATAGGAAAGGTGTCCTATAAACTAAAAATACCAAAACACATGAGCTCATTTCATCTAGTTTTCCATATGAGCCAATTCAAAGCATGCTAGCTCAATGAGGAAAAATTGAGCATAAAATTGCCAAGCCAGGTTCCCTCAATGATAACCGATTGACTAGATTGTGAAGTGGAAGATTGAGCCACTGTTTTATGAAACATGGGACAACAGTGCATCTAGAGTACTTCGTTAAATGGAAGGATTTGTCGGAGGAGGATAAGAGTTGAGAATGGAATGAGTCATTGTGGAAGTACAAATAGAAGCTTGGTGTTTTCATACAAGTCCATAGACTACCTATGATATAGACGAAACAAGACTGGCATCATTGTCAGGATGACAACCAGTGAATGGGTGGGGGAGGGTGTCACAGTCTTTCCCCAACACCAAGCTAAGTGACCACTCCAACATGGAGTGATTCGGGACAGAGGTCATCTCAAAGGGAAGGTAGGCACAAGCCTCACCCGAAAGGGGAAAAAGTCTAAGGAAAGTGAGTTTCATGGGCATAACAAGGTGTTATGAGGAGGTGTGGACCTTGACGAAGCGACTTAGGGAGGATCCCCTAGCCAAAAAAACATGGAAACCACACAACTAATCAGAAAGTCGAGTTGAGTTGGAAGGAATGTGACCATAAGGGTTATGACCCTTGGTCACACCCATTAGCAAGGGATAGTGACTATTTGTGAGCATGGTGGTTGAAAACAAAGCATCAACAAAGTTGGGGCTTAAGTTCAGAGAGAACAGTCGAAAAGGAAAGTAGGCGCAGTCTAGACAGGTGCATCTTGGAAGATGACATTGTAGAGTGATGAACAACCAAACTAGTGTGAGTTTGGGAAAGAGTGAAAAGGTGTTGCAGGAGGAAAACCTGCAGGTGCTTTAGTGGGAAACAACCGTATACAAGAAGACACCTCTTTAGAGTGGGTAATTCTTTGTGGTTTCTTGAGACTTTGTTGATTGGAACTCTCACTTGCAACAACTTGCACAAACTCCCATTTGATTGTAACATGTATTGTTCCTCTTATATATGAATTATTGGGCATGCTTGGTTTGAGGTGCCAACACATCTTGTTCTTGTATTCTTGTGTGTTTCTTTGATGTAAGTACAATTGTTAAATAAGTGAAATATGAGAGTGATTAAGGATAAAATTGAACACGTATAAGTGTAAGTGTTCTGAAGGAATAGTCTGTTAGGATTCCAAACTGGGTTGGTCTCACAATCGACAAGGAAACTCGAACAATGTTCTATGGTCTAAAGAGATGGATGAAATTTTGGTTTTGGTTCAGATTTGTAGACCCGTGAGAGGTGATTGATTCATTGTTTGAATTTCATTTTTTAAATTTTAATACTTCCCCAAGGTCATATGGATGGAATTATATAGCAATTGATTCCAATGATGTGGAATGGTAATTATACAAGGACAACAAAATTGATGACATGGTAAGTGAGT
Source organism: Pseudotsuga menziesii (assembly GCA_001517045.1). NCBI lineage: Eukaryota > Viridiplantae > Streptophyta > Pinopsida > Pinales > Pinaceae > Pseudotsuga > Pseudotsuga menziesii. The sequence goes on from LPNX010557188.1 coordinate 278,205, forward strand.
AAATTTGGTTGATAACACATGAAATACTCTCTTATCATACAACCAAGGTTTTCCCAACACTACATGGAAAACATCCATGGAAACACCATCACACAAAACTTGGCCTTCATAGTCTCCCATTTGAAAATTCAATAAGCATTGTTGAGAAACACTCCTTTGATGTCCTTTTTGCAACCATAAAACTCTATATGCACTAGGAAATGGTGTACATTTCAACTTTATAATTTATACTTCTATAGACACTAATTTTTTATTGTTTCCTTCTCAACAGTTAGATTACAAAACTTACCTTGTATAGAACCCTTTTGAGCATATGGTTATCTACTTGATCCTAATTAATTTTTGCATATTTCCAACATAAGACTCTTCTTCCTATGCCATGTGTAATCTTGCATAATTTGTTCTTCCATCATTTTGATTTTTAGGACATTTTTCCATATTGTGCCTTTTTTCCCACACTTGAAATATGTAAGAACATATCTACATCCTCTTACTTTTCCAAAACCTCTACCTATACCAACATTATTACCTCCTCTTTAGATTTGATTATTATTACTTGCTTCATCAATATTTTTGGCATGTGCAGTTTGGCTTCTACCATAGCTTGCATGACTTCTTCCTCTACCATCTCTTCCTCAAACCATATGTTATCTTCTACTAAGCTTGTATTCAACTCTAACAATAATGTGATATGCTTCATCTAAAATATGAAAATCATCCCATCGACTAAATTTTCTCTATCATAAACCCATGAGTAGAGGAAAAGACAACAAAGGAAATGGCATTAGGGTGACTGTGAGATCTAAACACATTATGGACATCCAATGCAATGTCAATTCTGATATTAACAAGAATTGGAAATTCTCATAACACATGAATGCATGTGGGGATTTACAAAGACAACGTACAAGACTCTTCGGGAATCTTTCATTAAGTAACACTTAAAAGGTGCACATGCCTGTATAGTGGCAGGATTGTATTTTCTGAGATATGCAATGTTTTTAATGTTGTGTAAGGGTATATCAAGTAATAGAAGGGAGCCGATGATATTATATATGATTTTAGTATTTAGAAACCAAAGGCATTAATGGGCATTGGATTTTGAATCTTTCCCATGATTCACATCCATCCTTATATAATATGGAAAGCACAATGCTAATTCAACAACCAAGATTTGGGAGTCCAGACATTGACATATTATTGAAAATGTGACCATTTTTTGAAATTTTATAATATTTGTTGTCCTTCATAAACAAAAAGTGATTTCAGAATTCTATTTATTTAAAGGGTGTTTTTTGAATTACCCTTCTAATATGGGTTTGAAAACCCTTGGAAATACCACAAATGATTCAATTTTAATCACTAATTGTATATTAATGACAATTTAAAGATACTTAATGTTTTGTGATATTTTGTCAAATGAAAATGAGCCCATTAGCATTTACAAGTATTAACAGTTGTAAAACATCATAAGATAATGCATGGAGCAAGACATTATTTTAATTCAAAATGTCTTAAATATCTAATTTTAATTTAAAATATCAGTGAATGATTTATATAAAATCCTATGGGTATGTGGTTAAACTATTACTTGGTTAGTGTATGGTCTTACGTATTATACTAAACTAGATGCTAATTGTAAGCACATGACCTAATGTAATAGTTTCATGGGTTATTTACAAGGATATTGACTTAGTATCTAGGTTGAAATCACTTTTTGGTCCCAACATATAATCTAAAATTTATTGTAATTTTCCAAGAGTTTTTCTTCCTTAAAGAAATACATTAACAACCAAATACACCTAAATATATGACAAGAAGTTTACTATCTTATGTACCACTAGTGAATTATTTCAAGTGACTAGATTATGTTTAGACATAAAAATGTCCATAAAGAATGATTATATCAATGAACTCTACGTCGTTACGCTTGAGTATTGTCGACCTTAGTAAGGCATAAATATAGATTATCAAGGAACATTTAAGAAATTTAATAAAACACATATGCACCAGTGGTCTAGTGGTAGAATAGTACCCTGCCACGGTACAGACCCGGGTTCGATTCCCGGCTGGTGCAGATATTGTTAGGATTTTTCATTTTGAATTGCGCGGGAACGAATTTGAAATTTTGTTCTACGTTTTGCCGAGGTTCGATCTCCGGGTGGTGCAGATATTGTGGTTGTCTTTCATTTTGATTTGCGCGGGGTCGAATTTTCCAATTTGTTCCACGTTTTTCCCAGGTTCGATTCCCATCTGCTGCGGATTCCACGTTTTGTTTCTCATTTCCACGTCTTGCCCAGGTTCGATTCCCATCTAGGGCGGATTCCACGTTTTGTTTCTCATTTTTGTTTTTGTTTATGTATATTGCTTTTGGAAATGGAAGGGTTTATACATTTATTGCTTCTAAAATACAATATTAGATTAGTATTGCCAGATTTCCTGATGCTGGTGAGACAATGGGGATCGTTCACCAGCTTTGCTTGTGATTTTGGTTTGCCTCCCTATATAGTGCTCATAGGGGGTTGAGTTTAGGAGCTATCAGTGGGGTTTGATAGTTGTTTTTAAAGTCTGGTTTTGATTTCGGAGGGAGGTGTGGTATATGCAAGTTGTACCACTGCTGTGTGGTTGTACTTTTGTTGATTACGTTTTGGCAAACATTTGGGTTAGCTTCAATGGTATTCAGATTGTGCAGTTAGATTGACAGATGGACTTCATTTGAAGAAATTCTCTCTCTCACACACACTAGATTGCAATTTGTAATATTTTTTCAATATCAATTTTTTTCCCATAAAATAAGTTTAAACTTAAAAATTGTGCTAATTTTAAAAAAATGCACCAACATTGATATGCTACAATTTCATAAGTACCCCAACCATTCAAGTGTGTCACATTTTAAATAAAGCTAGAGTGATGATGGTCTTTCTAATTATTTATGCACCAACTAGTTTGATAAATATAAAAATTATTATCAATCCACTCTAGAATATAAATATCGGTGCCTTTTTTATATCAAAGCATTGTATTAGTAGCACCAAAATGTTTTTCAGTGCACCAAAAACTATGGCACACTTCAAATAATAGAAAGCATTGTTAGAGTGCACTTATTCATCAACACACACATTGCTATTGCTTATTGTAATTACCAAAGATGTGTAGTGTGCCTCATCTTATAGGGATCACTATGACCATGGCTCTTGTACATTTATTAATGCACAAAGCATGAAAAATTCACACACATTTTGTATAAAACTTTTTAATGCACTTAGGATGTATTGGAGCACATTTAATTCTTGTGACATGTATAAGCATTGGTAGTTGGTGTTGGTTGAACTCCAAGCTAAACAAGTAGCAATTTTTTCAAAAAAGAAGAAGAAAAGAAATGGAAGGCTAACTTTAAATTTAAAATGAGAGAATTTGTAAATTAAAAGATAACAATCATTTTGATTTCCATGTAAATAAAAAATATAGATTGATATGGTTTGTGAAATTCCAAAACAAAGACAAATCCATTGTGGAAGGGAAGGAATGAGAGAGATTTCGCAGTTCAGTAGAATCTGACAATGGGGGTGCTTATAGGGGAATAAGGAGCACAAGTGTGTGTATTTGTGAGGAGCACTAAATGAAATTTGAAATGAAAAATTAGTTTGGTATTTTATTTATAAATATTTCACCTTATTGTGGTGTCCCTCATATATCAATGCACTAATGTGTTTTTATAGGTATACGATACACTGCATATTTTTAATTAAAAGTATTTTAACCTATTCTGGTGGGCATGGTAGGATTGTGCACTAATGTGGTTTAATCTATTTAGCATGCTCACAAGATTTTAAAAAAGTGATCCTAATGCACTATGCATGGCATTACACATATTGGTGTATCTAATGTCATTTATGTAATCATGACTTTCTATAATTTTATGAATTGCTTTTTTACAATATGGGTATTTTTATTTATTTGATATTAAAATTGGTACACCTTATAACATGATGCAACAGTGTATTTTAGTTGTTAATAAGCATCGATTTGTGTTGCATTGTGTGACATTTTTTTTCAATGCTCACATTTTACAAAATTTAAGCGTGGGAGGCAAAAAAATTTAAATTATTATATTTTTGGTGTGTGTATCTTTGGTATACAATGCATGGCATTTTTGTAATGTTCACATTTTACAAAATTCAAATGCAGGATACAATTTCTTTAATTGTTTATGAAATGTGTGCATGTCTCCATGTGTGTCTATGCATTGTGTGATTTTTTTTTCAATGTTCACTTTTCACAAAATTCACGTGTGGGAGGCAATTATTTTAATTGTTATGCATAGTGCTCTCTCTCTCTCTCTCTCACACACACACACACACACACACACACACACGTGTGTGTGTGTGTGTGTGTGTGTGTGTGTGTGTGTGTGTGTGTGTGTGTGAGAGAGAGAGANAGAGAGAGAGAGAGAGAGAGAGAGAGAGAGTGCTATCATGGTTGAGGTACATTGACAAAAATACATCATATAAAACCTTTTCCCACCTCCCTTCGCAAAAAAACAAATAATGGAGAAGTGTTTCCACTAAAATATTTACTAATTGATATTTTCTTTGCAGTGCAATAAACCACTGTGTTTTAATCATGATCCTCTTTGAATCAACGATAATGTAGTAACCCGCCAATGGATATTCTCTTTCAAAATATAAAAAATTAGTGTCTAAGCCTGTTTCCAACTACATATGGCTACTTGAACTACCCACAAAATGTATTTATCATAATTTATTTTACCATGTATCATATATCATACATTGCTCATCCATAAAGCCACCTTTTTCCAAATAAGATCTTGTCGATAAGCCTCGATGAATGATCAACCAAGCAAAAATTCATAATTGTTAATACAAAGTGAACATACCATACATTATGACTACTTCTTTGTATCCGCCTTATCTCTAAATCCAGAGATGCCCACCTAAATATTCAAGGTTGGTGTCAATGGCACCTATATATATATATTACTAGCTTACAAAGGCACCAACACTAGTCTCTCTATATTGGAATTTGTAAATGCATATATCCATTTTAAACAGCTCCTATGAAGGGATGAGTCTTTGAAACAGTTAAATAAACAACTTTGTCCTCAAAGATTTAGATGTCGAAATTGTTGTTGAATCCGAAGGAGTGGTTCCCATGTAGCATCCTTTGGTTGCATGCTGTGCCATTGAATTAATACCTATGTGATGGATCGAGAGCGATGCTAACGAGTGTGCTTATTGAGGATGGCCTCCAGATACAAAATTATGGATCCTTCAGTATCCAGTTATGGTAAAGAAAATTGTTCTAATGTTGGTGCCAATAGCTTTCATAAGACAAGAGACATGAAATACTGGGTGAATATGAGAAGAAGGAGGAAGTTCCAATTTATAAGCAACAAACCCAATCTTCTTAAGAACCTTATATGTCCCATAGAAATTTGGAGAAACCTTTTGACGCCCTTTGATTTTCAAGGATGATTGATTGTAAGGCTGTAGATGAAGAAAAACCATATCACTGACTTGAAAAGTTCGCTCAAAATGGCAGTGATTGGCTTTTTGTTTCATTTTCTTTCCTTGTGAAGATTGTCTTGCAAAATGTGAAGAATTTGATCTTGATGTCAAAGAATCGTGTTACCTTCCTGAACTGGTGAACTATTGGGGGTGTATGGAAGGAGCACTAGCGGTGTCCCACGTCCCCACCCCTCATCTCGACAATGGAGGGGATGCGACCAATGCTGCTGCTGTCAAACGGGCAATCTAGCCCCATGAACATGATAATTAAAAATGCATTGAATTAAAGTCATACATAGGTGCATTATACATGAAATAAACATCATAAGAAAAACACATTCGTTCAATCATTCAACATGTTCATAGTAATTCATAAAACAATAGTTTGCAGAGATTAAGCACAAGAATACTTATCTTGAAAAGAAGCTGGCCCACAACTAGCTATGTCGCTGCAATGTTCCATCCAACCATAGGCCAGTGTGCTCCTCAATCTCTCAGCATCATTGCCACCCCAAGTTGGGCATGAATTTCACAAGGAACTAGGGAACAACAGGCTTACACACAACAATACCATGCATCCACAGTCAATCCAACCACAGTTGGGTTTCACAGACTATCTAGCCAAGCCAATGAACAATTGGGGTTCATAGGCTATTAGGGAAACAAGCCAATTACATAGGGTTTCCTTGGACTTACTCAACCAAGCAAACAATCACCCCCAAACAAAGTCAACCATCTAACAGATGGTTTTATTGGACTTACTCTGCCAGGCCATCACAAGGATGCACACCGCAACAAAAATGCACAGGATGGGTATGAAGGAAAACGTTTTTCAACAAAAAATGATTTGGTGAATGGGGAAATCAACCCCTGGGTGAGCAACCTGAATTCAACAATGATTCAACAAATTCACACAGGAAAAAACGATTTGGTGAAGGGGGAAATCAACCCGTGGGTGAGAAACCCGAATTCAACAATGATTCAATGGATTCACATAGGAAAAAATGATCCTTACAAATCCCCATATCATGGATACGAATTCAGAAACATTTATGGGCTTCACGTGGCCAAAACGACCTCAGCAAACACCCAAAAATTGTGGGTCTCTTCTTCCGTTCAATGTGCAATCAAAACAATGGGTTTTCCCAACCGGGTAATGAGGAAACAACAACAAAAAACGTACGGCCAAGAGAGAGCTCAGCCCCTAAGCATTACCGAAATAACTTCCCATCCATGGGGAAAATGAAGAAAACTCCTTTAAAACATGAGGGAAAACACATAGGTAGACAAAAACGTGAATGAGAGAGCTCTCCAAGCTTCCCCTGTAGTGAGGAATGGAGGACGTGAATGCATATTAATGGGTGAGTGAGTAATTTTTGGGTTCTTACTTGTCCATTAAGCCAAAACATGTTTTTTCTAAAATGGGTACTCTTCCCAATTCGAAATTGACTCCCATGCCTTGCCCATTCCCGTGCAATAAATTCCTCAACTAACTTATAGATGACTGGGCACAAAAGGACAAAATGGGTAGTTGACCACTTTGTGGGTTTTACCTTAGACATTTGGATTTTCCCCATAGGCTCAAAGGTTTGAATATTTCTCCCCTCCCCATTCCTTGTGAAATCATGCCCCCATCTCTTTAAAATTTCAGCACACAGCTAGTTGTGGTATTTTTATTAATTTGCACTTTACATGATGTCTCAAACATATTGTGCCTAGCTAGCACATAAACCATCGGCATCAATTTTAATCGTCGATACATAAAATACTAAATCCATGGTGGGGCCTTTTCCTTGAGCTCCACACCATGATCAAATAAAATATTTACATCATGTGCAATTCAATACCATGGGGTCAAAACCGGGGTGTTACATATGCCTGACCGTAAAATGCTTCATATGGAGTCATTTTAGATGCAGTATGGTAGGAAGTATTATACCACCATTCAGTGAGAGGGAGCCACTTTTCCCACTGATGTTGTTATTTAGAGGTGAAACAATGGAGATAAGTTTACAAACATTTGTTGATAACTTTAGTCTGACCATATGTTTGTGGGTGATATCCTGAAGTCATATTCAGTTTGGTGCCAATGTGGCAAAATAGTTTTGTCCAAAAATGACTTGTGAAAGTTGGGTCGCAGTCTGAGACAATGGAAGAAGGGATTCCATGAAGACAACAGATATGGTCTATGAAAATTTGTACAACTAATGAGGCGGTATATGGATGGTTGAGAGCACAAAAATGACTATATTTGGAGAGCCAATCAACCACAACCAAGATTATGGTCTTCCCTCCAAATTTAGGGAGCCCTTCAATGAAATACATCGAAATATCTGTCCAAATCCTTGTAAGGTTGGGAAAGGGTTTGAGAAATCCAGGAAGGAGTGTCGTTTCACCCTTGTGGCGCTGGCAGGTATCACATTTAGCCACCATTTATTGAATTGCTCGTTTCATTCCCTTCCATAAGAAGTTACGTCATTCCTGCTCATACATTTTGAGGAACCTAGAGTGCCCTATTGATGGAGAAGCATGGAGTTCATAGAAGACAACCTATTGAATATATGTGCTCTAGGGAAGTGCTAAATGACCCTTGTATCTCAGATAAGAACCATCCCAAGAGTAATGCGGTACAACATAAGGGTTACTGGCCAACCGTTAGATGATTTCAGATAATGAAGAGTCATTAACATATCCTTGTTGAACAAATTATAACCAATTTGGAATATGCATAGAAATAGCCGAAAGAGAAACATGGTCATCAAATGTGCGTGAAAGAGCATCTGCCACAAGATTTCCCTTACGCTTCTTGTAAGTGATCTCATAGTCATAACTTATGAGTTTGCTAACCCATTTCTGTTGTGTTGGGGATGAGATTCGTTGTTCCAAGAAATATTTCAGACTCTAGTGATCAATCTTGATGCATAAATGATTCCCTAATAGGTATGGCCACCACTTCTGTACTGCATGCAAAATAACCAATATTTCCTTCTCATATGTACATGCGACTAAATTCTTACTAGAAAGGGGTTTGTTGGTGAACGCAATGGGATGCTCATCTTGAAGGAGAACAACACCAAGTCCATTATCGCAAGCATCACTCTCAATAGTGAAGGGCTTGGAAAAATCAGGCGTAGCTAGAACAAGTGTGGCACACATAGCTTGTTTCAGTTTTTCAAATGCACACTCAATAACATGTGTCCATGTAAAAGCATCCTTTTTCAATAGAGTTTTTAATGGAATTGCAACCTTCCCATAATCCTTGACAAACTTGCGGTAGTATCCAGTTAGTCCCAAAAACCCCCAAAGGCTCTTGAGTGTTTGAGGATGCGGCCAATTTTTCATGGAATTTATTTTGGTAGTATCTACATGAACCCCTTGTGATGAAACAAGATGCCCAAGACACTCTACTTCTGGGTCTACCCAAAAAAACATTTAGACTATTTGGCATAGAGATGATGATGGAAAAAATTTTGCAGTGCAATATCTAGATTTTGGAGATGCTCAACCCATGTTTTACTATATATGAGGATATCATCAAAGAAGACCATAATGAAGTTCCGCAAGTAGGGCCGACATATTTGATTCATCAATTCCTGGAATGTGTAAGGAGAATTCGTGAGGCCAAAGGGAATGAACAAAAACTCATAGTGGCCATCATGTGTGTGGAAATCCATTTTAGAACCCGAATTTGGTGATACCCATAATGAAGATCCAACTTGGAGAAAAAATGATACCATGAAACTCATCAAGAAGCTCATGATCAACTACGAGAATTGGAAACTTATCCTTTATTGTGATGTGATCAAGTGCTATAAAGTCAATGTAGAAGCACCATGACCCATATTTTGTTTCAGACAAGAAGAACTAGTGAATAAAAGGAACTGGTACTAGGGTGAATAATACCTTGCTTCAATGAGTCCCATACAAGCATCTCAATCTCTATATTTTGGTTAAACGAGTAGCGACAGGGCCTGATGTTGGGAGGGACACTTCTAGGAAGGAGAAGAATGCGATGGTACTATAGTCTTGAAGGTGGAAATCCCACAGATTCAACAAAGACACATGCATATCGATCCAAAGTTTGTTGTAGATCCAAGGGAGTAGTGGAGACCGCTGAAGGTTGCATTTGAATGAAATGGAGCTGAGTGATGACACCATGTGAATTATTATTAAGGAGATTTTACATGTGGCATGAATTGAGATGTTGAGAGACCTTGGTTGAAGCCCTTCAGTGTGTGTTTTTTCCCATAAGATGGGTCCAAGTGTGCGTAACCATTGAGCGCCAAAAACCACATCACATCTGCCTAAGGGAAAGGAAAACATGTCAAAGTGAAATTTATAATATCCAGTAGAGATTCACACATTACGACACTTCCATTTGCAAGGTAAGGTGACCCCATTGGAAATCATGAATTCAAAGACGAATCAAGGATGAACAAAACAATCAGCCTGTTTGGTGATCTGAGGGTCAATGAAGTTATGAGTGCTACCAGAATCAATGATTATTGTAAGAGGGAGCATCTTGAATAAACCATTGACCCACATTAGTTTGTGGGGTGGTGAATCTGGCTAATGCATTAAGAGATATATCTTGATGGTCGTCCTAAGTAGGAGGGTCAACATGAAGTTGTTGAATGTCGTCCTTCTCATCTACTGGATCCTGAGTATAGTCAGAAATTTCAGGTGCATGAGAAGAATCCACATCCAAGAGATAGATATTTTTCTCAACACATCGATGTCCCCAGGTGAGTTTCTCATCACAATTATAACAAATCCTTTTTTTTCTATGTGCCCACATCTCGGCTTCAAACAAATGCTTGATAGGAGTGGTTCTAGGAACTGGCATGATTGGAGGTATTTGGGGAACCATATTTTTGAATTGAACAAAAGTGGATTTGGAATGTTGTTGAGCTATGATCTTGTCCTCCACCAACTTAGCCAACCTTAGGGCTTCCATCACTGTGTTGGGAAAAAACATTTTAACCTCAGATTAGATTGCATCCTTCAGACCACTGATAAAACAACTCCTGTAGAATGCATCAGATAATCCTTCTGTGTGATTAACCAATTTCTCAACTGATGTCTAATACTCCCTCACAATGCCAATTTGATGAATTTTAGTGAGTGCTCATGTAAAGTCATCAAAAGAACTAGGGCCAAATCGTTGCAAAAGGAGTTGGAAAAAAACTATCCATTTTGGCTCTTCACAAGCTTTGATGTACCAACAGAACCATTGAAGGGCTTCATGTTCCAAATGAAAGGATGCAAGTGGGACTTTGTTGACATCAAAAGTGTTATGCAGACTAAAATATTGTTCTGCCCTGTATATCCATCCAGTCGGATCATCACCATTGAAGCGAGGAAAATCAAGCTTCACACCATGAAAATTGTCGGATGAAGAGAACCCACTGTTTGCAGAAGAATCGAGTTGTCGTCTATTGTTCATTATTGAATTCTGAAGATGGAGGCCGAGAAAGTTTTCATCTAGATCTTGGAGTTTGGTCTTGAGGGAGACGAGTTCGTCATCCATTTTTTTGTTTGCTCTAACGTAGGTGACAACCATAACCAAGAGTTTTGTTTTTTTGGAAATGGGTAGAAAAATAAAAACATAAATGTTTTTAGAAAAGGAAAATTTGGAGTTGGAAAAAAATCTGGTGGGTAATTGGGGTTTAACTAGGTTTTGGAGACTTTCTAAGAGACAAGGATGCAGAAAATGAGAATTTCAGAAGCGGGGTGAAAGAATGGGAAAAATTTTCAAAGAGGGGCAAGGAAGAAGAATTAGAAAATGAATAGTGTGGAAAAATTTGAAGGTGATTGGGTGAGAGTCAAAAAATTTATGGCAAACCCTAAAAAAATACAAATGTGGGATTTCGGGATTCATGAAGTGGAATTTGGGATAGGGTCCTCAAGGAAGGAAATATGTAGAATGGAATGACATGGGTTCCAGTGATTTTTCAAGGGAAACAGAGCTACAACAAAGAAGATATGGTGACCATTTTTTTTTGATTTGGTGGAATGGATATGTGGTGACTCTGGATAGATGCAAGCTGCAATTTAAGATATGGACCCTAGTATGCGCGGCTTCCTAATGGTTCAGGAGATTCACTCGGCCACCGATTTTGTCTAGTGGCTTGTGTATTGGGGCAGTACCCCTCACTCCATGGTTTAGGTAAAACTGATAACCGCTTTTCCACAAACGACAACTCTTAGTTTACCTCACGGGTTGAAGCTAGTCAATTAGGTAGGGGTCATTTCCTTTTTTGCTTGGAATGTCCTCTCAATGGCTAGCTACTTTAGGGTTCTTGTGGTAATCCTTGCAATGAGTTTTAGGGCTATGCCCAAGTATTTCCCACAATTAAGTGGATATGGGTTATTCCTTGATCTGAACTTGCAATTGAAATGAACATTGAAGATGTAAGGAAGAAGAACTAATGCAATGATCATAGTGTCATGAAGCATTGCAAAAGAAAAAAAATTGGCAAAGATTTCACCCAGCGAGCCCAAGAAAGTGCTCTAATACCAGATGTGAGAAACCTCCTGCAATAAATAATGAAAATGAATGATATAACATAAATAACAGAGCACAGAAGGAATTTTATTGATCGTAGACCACTTCAAGGGGGAAATCTCCTTTGAGAAAGCTCAATACAAATAACTCATGGATGCTTTCATTGGCCTCAACATGTACTTATATAATAATTCTAATCTAAACAACTATTACTCCCCATGAATGTGTGATAATACAATATACTCATGGCATGACTTACAAAGCATATGTGTCCAACAAAAATATACTAATGAATTAAAGATAAGGGTTGACACATGTTCCTAACACATTCTAACTATATGACTTGGCATTGGAATTTACAATTATTTTTTAAGGAAATTACTTATAATGCTTAGTTTAAGAGCTAGATAGCAAGGGGTTACAACAATACAATGATCTTGAGTGTTACAACTCCAAATTTTTGATATCGATATACCATAAATAAGTTATCCCCCGTCCCTTCAATGTGGGATTAGGATTATCCTAAATACTCTCCCATTTCTCATTACCTTGCTAGGGATCCATTGGTAATTTTGGTTTAGAAATAGTCATATGAACATCATGAAACTTGTTAAACTAAGGCACTTTAGGACATTAAGTGAAGTCTATATTTTTCTCTACTCTTAGCATTCATAGACATATTGACCTTAAATTTTTTGTGAATGAACTTCCCAATAGTATAAATTTGAGAGTGGACCAAGAATGTTGGAGAATAACAATAAAAGAGTTTGTTATTCATGGTGCATGGATTGCTAGACCAAGAAATCTATTAGTTTAAATGGATGTGCTACCACATATCCACTTAGACTTTTTCCACCTAAATCTAAAAGTGTATAAAAGTGTATATGATCACATATTAGATGGGACATTATGCCATGTAAATGAATTGTAGTATTGTGAATTATTATATGAGAGAGAGAGAGAGAGAGTATTAAATCTAATCATCCATTATATTGTGCTAAACTCAATGGAATAGGGTTTACTCACACAAAATTGAGACTGAGTTCTTGTGCATGGGCCAACAAAAGGAATCATTGTAGTCTAGTGGGTTGAAATTTTCAATCCCCCAAAGGATAATGTCTCACTTGGAGATAAACCAAGACTGGTGTGTGATAGGGAGTGGTTAATTGCAAGGACACCTATGTGGATTTAGCATTATTCATATCACCGCAATATTCATCTAAGAGTATCACAACATCAATATATTACTCAAACTAAATATATAAAGAGCATCACATAATGGATCTATGAACATATAGACATATGTAACACATAAAATTGAGGGCCCAAAAAATTATTCATTATTATATCATATAAACATCATTACATCACGACTCCATGGCCTTACAACAAACATGGAATTACCTGTTGCGGCGTCAAAACATAGAAACATAACCCAAATACCCGAAACACAGATACATTATCCTTTGTTTTGCTCAGTATTCCATCCTCTAATCATCTTCGAACTATCTTTTCTCTATCCTTCTTCTTCTCTGTTGGTCTTCTGTCTCTCTAATATTCTACTACTACTCCTTCCACTTTCTTTTATACTTTCCTAGGTGGGTCCAAAACTAGTCCCAGACTGTTGTGGTCATTAAAGAATTTTTGCAACTTTGGCTCCTTTACCCCACTCTTCCTTCTTTGGTCCTTTCCTCTTCTACATTTTAATTTGTTGTCTTCATAAAAAACAAAGGAGCCAACATGCCTCGAGCACAAGTGTTGAATAACCCTCGATTCAACTTTGTTTCATTTATGATCCTTGTGTGTCATCTTCTACAAGCCCTTCAAATGAAGGAGCTAACTATGGTACTTCTATAAATGCATTTTTCTTGAGACCTTCGAATTCTTCCATCTTCGTCTACCACTTGCCATGAAAATTTGGCCTTGGAAAAAAATTTCTAGGCTTTATCGATACCTCGAAGGGTGGGTTTCTGCTAGTATACCTCCTGAGTCTCTATATTTGCAAATTGATCTAACCACTGAAGGTCAATATATACGACTTGGGTCATAGTCTTTAGATCCCACAAAACATGCTTGGATGCACAAAATTTGTTGTGGAGGATAGCCATCTCATTATCAACTTGTTACACATCCTTATACTTTTTTGCATGCTCAATGGGGTTCACTATTAGTTGGGATTCACTATTTAATTGTTTGATTGTGTCATGCAAAGATTCCACAGGTTGCTAATTTTTTTCTAAGATTTCAACCCAATCATTTAGTCTGATCTTGACTTTGCTTTGTTGTCTACTACAATTGGGTGTGGACATCCTAAAATTCTTAGCTAACTTGCAGTACCCAAGCCATCAATTGTGTCAAATATTCATTGCCATGATGCTAAATGATGAGGATTATTGTTGCAATGATTCATTCTTTGCCTAGAGATTCTTCCATGAAGTACATAAGTGATGGACACTTTCTCTTAGTGCAACGAGTAAAATTTATTCCAAACATTCATTGACAGTGCATTACAACTTGGACCAAAAAGTAATTTTTTTTTTGAAGGTGTCAGGTACAACCAATCATGCACCTCATTAAAACATATACCCAATTACATTAATACCATTACATTCATCATGCATATTTTCTGTTACAAACACATCTATACCTACTGGGAACCAACCGTACCTTTGGGCCAAACATTGGCACATAGATTGAACTACTGACAAACCTATTGACATACTTCCATCTACCAAAACATTGATGTTCCATCCATGATGCTTGCTAGTTTACTAGGAAAGTACTCTAGCTACATGGTTTATCTGAATCAATCCAACACAATGTTGTACTAACAAAATGTAACGACGACAATTTACAACATAAGTATGTGAGATACTTGTGTCACACAGGGAAATATTGATGCATCTGCAAACAACAAATATATGGATATAGTCACTCTTCTTATGCTTCAAGAGAGTTCGAATTTCTTCAACAAAGACTTCAACCTTCAAGGCTTGGTGTTTCTTCTACGCAATTTTAAAAAGCTTATTTTTGATACATCTATTTTCAAAGACTTTTAAACAACAACCTTCACAAATGGATTTTTTATTTATTTATGAAAATGATGAAAGCGACTCTTCCAATACATGACAATGGTGTGATTTTTTCCCTTCGATCCTTGTCAATCAACAACCATCTCACTATCTTAGTTAAAACCCTTTATTTTGAATATAATTATGCCGAAGGCATTTTCCCTATGGAGATGTAGTCTCGCAAGATTCCTCGTCTCCCTGGCCACTAACATTCCTACATGTGTTATAACATGTGCTTTGGATATTGCCGAATGACAGTGGACCAAGTGTCTCGGAATTGTGTGCTTGGTCTTCCTTCTTCTAGATGTGTTCACCAAGTTTCCTTCGAGCACTTCTGCTACCATTTCTGGCCTTAATGTCATCGCAATCATTAATGAACCCACCGTTGCAGCTATAGCTTATGGGGTTTCATCAATGCTTATAATCCTAGTTTCGATGCTCCGGGGTTTTGAGCCTGGTATTGATTTTTTAGTTTTGTATTTTTACGTAATACAGTTTATGTGTGGGTTTGTTTTATGGCTTCATGCCATTGAGAGATTGCTTATTTGACTATTAGCCTTGATTTTTTTGCGATAATTA
Source organism: Pseudotsuga menziesii (assembly GCA_001517045.1). Classification (NCBI taxonomy): domain Eukaryota; kingdom Viridiplantae; phylum Streptophyta; class Pinopsida; order Pinales; family Pinaceae; genus Pseudotsuga; species Pseudotsuga menziesii. Next base: position 293,891 of record LPNX010557188.1, read on the forward strand.
TCGCCTTTCCCTCTTATTTGAGGCTTGGTCTATCTCAATCTTGCATCTCCATCTTGCTCAATCTATCTGCTTGATAATTTTTCGGTATTTTCCTCTACTTGGAATCCCAATCTCGAAAGTGTCATGGAAACCACTCGTTTTGTGCACTTTCTGCAGAAAATGCCATTCTGGGAGAACATGTTATCCGAGTTTTGCTCTGGAGAGGCTTCATTTGCCTGATAATTTTCTTCCTCTTGTCTTCTCTGTACATATACACCAATTCTCTATGGCCTAGATCTGCTCTATCTCCCATTTTCTGCAGATGTCAACCTTCAAACGCTAATTATCATTGTTTTGTAGTAATCTCATATGTTTTTTCTTTCTTCTCATTGTTTTGCACCAACCTCTATATGCAGGGTATTCACTGTATCTCCCCAATTTGAAACCCTTACAAAACTAAGTATGGGGGTGTACTATGACTAGCATGTCCTTCTTACTTAAACAGTTGATTGTACATAGGCATTACTTGTATCTTAAGGTAGAGGGAAAATTTGGAAGCCTCCATTGTAGATTTCTACAATTTCTGTAACATCTGGAGTTATTTCCTATTTTATTTCCTATTTGCAACATTCAAATAAGCAATATCTCGATGGAGCATAGGAAAAGGAGCATCATTGAATGCGGAAATAGGAAATAAAATAGGAAATACATGATGCAGCTCTCATATAAAGTCATTTATAATGCAAAGTAATTTGAAAATTCTAAAAACAATATGAAAAAAAAGCACAAATCACTCATTGATGATGCAAAGTAAGTTCAAAATTCTAAAAACAATATGAAAATGAAAACACAAATCATTGTATTCACTGGTACACAGGTGTGAGGTCAGTTGCGAATTAGTAATATCTTTGTTGAATTTTAGGTAGCAAAGTGTTCCAATAGCACTGTTTTTCCACACACTATGATTCTTGGTTGCAGTGCTGAAGATCAATGGATTTCTTTCAAATGAATTTCAATTGATTTCTTTCAAGTGCCGCTGAAGATCTACAGAGGGGAGAATCATCGATGCATTGATTTCCCGGGGGAATAATGTTTCGAAATGACCCATCCAAGGACAAGAAATTACGAAATAAAATTAATCAAACCCCCCTCATGCCTTGCCCCAATATCAATTCCCATGCACATTAAGGATTTCCTATCAACAAGCCCCGGTTTCCTAGTTTTTATATGATAAGAGATAAACCCACCAACAATTCCCCGAAATGAAATCTACTACTTGGAGACTGAACATACCTCAATCTTAACGCCCACAAGGGAAAACTTACAATTGAATAAAATAAAACATGAAAATATATATAGTTTTGGATCTGGGTCTTAAGCATCTTGATAGACACCTTTCACAACCAAGGTTTAAGTCATAAGCAAGTTTATTTGGCCATAGCTATTCATACATTCAGTCTATTGCCGGATTCAAACCTGAATCTTCTGTACAAATTCTGAGGGTTTGCTCATCCTAAATCATTATTCAGAGGGATCGCTCATTCTTGTTACCGATGAATATAGTTTGGGGGCTCTGATTTGAACCCAAAGATAAAATACATGAGCAAGGATGGCCATATGAAATGAAAGAACAAAAAACTTCCCACAATTTATCTAGATCTATAGCCAAATCCTCGAAATGGCCAAAAGCAACCGAATTAAACTTCCTCTTCCCGTAGTGCAGAACACAGATATCGGAATTTAATTTTATTACTAACTTGTAACTTTTGATTTCTGTTTTTGTCTACGGAATGCAGAACACAGAAAAGTATTTTTCTCATATTTTTTATCTTATTTTTGGATTCCCACTTTTGCAATTTTTTTTTCATCCGCTTTCCGTTTTCCGCATTGCGAAAAGTGGGATGCAGAACGTCGATCTGTTTTTGGGTTGACTCCTCGACTTAGTTGTTCAGAACTACTAATATTAGAGTGGTCTTTTCATCTTTAGAAAACCTAGGCTTCAAGATTTTAAATGTCCGACTGGAGTTGTTTTCTGGATTTGTCCAAGTTCCTCTAATAATATGATTTAATTTATAATTAACCAAATTTATTGATTTATTGTTTTAAGACTCCTTTCATATATCAATTTGTTTAACTTTTAATTCAATTTAAAACAAACCTAAATGTTCTATACAAATTCTGGGGGTAATAAAACTTTTCGTATTTCCAATTTTCACATTCCGTAGTGTGGAACACGGATATCTGAATTTATAAGTTAGTAATAAAAATTTATGTATTTCCTATTTCCGCATTCCACAACGTGGAAAGCAGAAAAGTAATATTTGAATAAAATAAAATAAGAAAATATATATACTTTTGGATCCAAGTCGTAAGTGTCTTGATAGATACTTTCACAGCCAAGGTTTAAGTCATAAGCGAGTTTCTTTGGCCATTGGTATTCATACATTCAGTCTACTGCCAGATTCAAACCTGAATGTTTTGTAAACATTCTGAGGGTTTTCTCATCTTAAATAATTATTCACAGGGATCGTTGATTCTTGTTACCAATGAATATAGTTTTGGGCGATCTGATTTGAACCCAAACAAAAAATACATGAGCAAGGATGCCCATATGAAATGAAAAAACGAAAAACTGCCCACAATTTTTGACTTGCGCATTATGCATTCTATGTCCCACACTATGGAATGCAGAAATAAAAAATACAGATAGTTTTATTACTAACTTGTAACTTCTGATTTCCGTGTTCCTCTACGAAACGTGGAACACGGAAAAGTATTTGTCTCATATTTTTTTATCTTATTTCCAAATTTCCACTTTCCACATTGCGGAATGGGGAAATCTGAACTTGCATTTTTTTTCCACAATGTTTTTTTCATCCACTTTCTGTTTTCCGCATTGCGGAAAGTGGGATGCAGAACTTCGATCTGTTTTTGGGTCGGCTCCTCAACTTAGTTTTTTGGAACTACTAATTTTAGTTTTCCATTTTCATCTTTAGAAAAGCCATGCTTCAAGATTTTAAATCTCTGGTCGGAGTTGTTTTCTGCATTTGTCCAGGTTCCTCTAATAATATTATTTAATTTATAACTAACCAAATTTAATCAGTTGTTATTTTAAAACTCCTTTCATATATCATTTTTTTAAACTTTCACTTCAATTTAATTACTTTATATTATAATTGATTTTTCTTTTATTCAACAAAATTTATTCCTTTCAAATTTAATTAAAACACAATTCATTCCTTATCCATACCCATTAAATATTTGACTTAAATCTAATGCTACTTATTTATATTAGTTAAATCTCTTAATTCTCATGGTAATTATTTATATTAGTTTTTTATTTTATTTTTTATTTTTATAGTTTGTTGAGGCCTCAGTTGTGTATGTGGTTGAAAAGGTGTGTAAGACTTACAACAAAGGGTGAAAACGTAGACTGTAAGGCATTGAAATGTCCTACGCAAGAATCAAATGCGCATTTCGTGTTCCGCACTGCGAAATTTCGGAAATTGGAATTATAGATATTTTTATTACTAGCTTGTAACTTCCAATTTTCGTGTTCCTCTGCGGAATGCGGAACACGAAAAAGTATGTCTCATATTTTTTTATCTTATTTCCGGATTTCCGCTTTCTGCATTGTATAATGGGGAAATTTGAACTTGCATTTTTTTTCCACATTGTTTTTTTCATCTGCTTTCTGTTTTCCGCATTTCAGAAAGTGGGATGCGGAACTTCGACCTATTTTTGGGTTGGCTCCTCGACTTAGTTTTTCGGAACTACTTATTTTAGTTTGCTCTTTTCATCTTTAGAAAAGCCATGCTTCAAGATTTTAAATCTCATGTCGGAGTTGTTTTCTGCATTTGTCCAGGTTCCTTTAATTTATAATTAACCAAATTTAATCAGTTATTATTTTAAAACTCCTTTCATATACCATTTTTAAAAACTTTTACTTCAATTTAATTACTTTATATTATAATTGATTTTTCTTTTATTCAACAAAATTTATTCCTTTTAAATTTAATTAAAACACAATTCATTTCTCACCCATACGCATTAAATATTTGACTTAATTCTAATGCTACTTATTTATATTAGTTCATGGTAATTATTTATATTAGTTTTTTTTAATAGCTTGTTGAGGCCTCAATTGTGTATGTGGCTGAAAAGGTGTCTAAGACTTACAACAAAGGGTGAAAACGTAGACTGTAATGCATTGAAATGTCCTACGCAAGAATCAAATGCACATTGATTGAAAAATTAACATGTTTATCTTTCTAACTTTCACTGTTGAATCATTTGCAAAAATAGATAAAGACAGTTAACAAAATAAATTCTTTTAAAGCTTCATCAATGCATGAATCAATAACAAATAGAAATCAAAGTTATTCATAAATGCATCTATTAATTGCAAGACACTAGCAGCGATACTGATATATCCGAAACAGGAAAAACCATGATCTATTAAAGAAATTTAATCAAATCAATATCAAGAGATGTGAATCAATAACAATATTAAATTAAGTTCTATAAGAAATTACATAAACCTCAGGTACACAGAGGTATGTTCAGTATCTTGTCCAAATCTTTCCCCTTCCAAAAGTCCCTAATACATCTAAAGATTACCCCTTCAATAACTATTACAAAAGAATCAATTCCCTTCAAAATAGGATCAAGAGAACCAAATAAAGCTAATATCCAAGAAAATCTCTCCATATTTTCCAAATCTCCAACAGTTCTCCTATGTTGGGATAGTCAGCGGATTCAAGTCCAAGTTGAACATTACATTTATGATCTTCTAGTTCATTGTTTGCCAATTTATGCCAAATACGAATGTAGATATGGATCTTCCCTTCAATAGAAAGTGGTTGTTTTATTAACTGATCCACATCATCAATGCTGATATGACTAAGTCCTTGGATTTTCTATTTTGTCTCACCTTTGCGTTGTTCAACTTGTTCAATCACAAGTTTTGGCAGGCATGCTTTATCAATGAGACCCATTACAGGAAAACATAGAGTGTCCATTAAATTAACATCATCATACCACCTTCTCCTATAGATAGCTTGCACCTTCTTGATAGCTTCACGAATTGTTTCATTGACATCTTCCCAAGCATGCAAAATGATTCTGACATTCTTCAGCTGGAAACTGCTAAGAATAGTGATGTTCTTAGGCTTATCTTTCGTGTATATTTTCCAATCTACAACATCATCATATGCTTTAGAAGCCTTCTCCCTTATTTCTACATGATCTTCCAGAGTAGCAGACATCTTATCAAAAGCAAGATGAGTCTCAAAAATACTATCCAAAGTTTTGAACAACTCACTAATTAATTCATAATGCTCTTGATTAGTCTTTAGATCCAATTCCTTGAATTCTTCCGGTGAGAACTTAGAGAACGAAGATGAAGCTGCACTTGCAGTTGCATATTCACATTGCTTGTCAAGCAAGGCTATTCTCTTTATGAAAGCAACATTAGTAGTCTTTTCACCTATAAACTCATCCTGAAGAGAGGCATTCTTCACTTCTAGATGATTCTGCTTCTCTTCAGATATCTTCATTAAACCACCAATATAAACCTCATGTTCCTTTTTAACATGTTCAAGCTCTTCTTTCAGTCTAGATATTTCTTTTTTTTCTTGTCAAACTTGTTGTTCAAATTATTAATAGCATGGAAATTTGCACCTGTGAAAGCTCCCAAGGCAGAAGTAGTATCTGTAGCATCCACTTGCCGGTCACCAGACTATTGAGTCCACATTACCTAGTTAGAGAGAGATGTATCTACATCACCTTGATTTCTACTTCTCTTCTTACCTCTTTTAACCACTGCTTTGTTAGACTTGTCATAACAATAATCTCCAAGAGAGATTACAATGTCTTCATTAAACTCATCTCTTACCTCATCAGTAGAAGAAATGTCAATCTCTGTGGAGACAAAGGGAGAAGTCTGAGTGATGGTAACAGAAGGCATAGGCATAGTGATGTGAGTAGAGAGTAAAGGAGAAGAACCACTTTGGACTACACCTACTTCAGAGGTTGAAGTAGTGATTGGAATAGAGGTTTCAGGAGATGAAACATGAATAGTATCAGCTGGAAATGATGATGAGGTAGGCATTAAAGCTTTCTCAGGAACATAGGATGATGATGAATTAAAGGAAGGGATGTGCAGTGGAGTCTTAAAAATTTGAGGTGTAGTAGATGATGGCATGGGTGGTTGTACAAAGATAGGTGTAATAGAAGAAGGCACACATGTCGAAACATGATAGAATTGGGATGATGGAAGTGAAAAAGTTGATCCAACAGGAAAAGTAGATAGGGGTTCAATCGATGAAACAAATAGTGCTGAGGAAAAATCATTAGACCCTCTAGTGGGATGTGTGCTCTTAGGAACACGTCTAGAAATATCAATCCATGTGGAGACCAAGGGAGAATTCTGAGTGATGGTAACAAAAGGCATAGGCATATTGATGTGATCAAAGAGTAAAGGAGAAGAACCACTTTTGAATACAACGACTTCAGAAGTTGAAGTAGTGATTGGATTAGAAGTTTCAGGGGATAAAACAGAATGGTATCAACTGAAAGTGATGATGAGGTAGGCATTAAAAATTTCTCAGAAACATAGGATAATGATGAAGTAAAGGAAGGTATGTGTAGTGGAATCTTACAAATTTGAGGTGCAGTGGATGACGACATGGGTGGTTGTACATAGATAGGTGTAATAGAAGCAGGTACACATGCCGAAACATGATACAACTGGGATTATGGAAGTGAAAAAGTTGATCCAACAGGAAAAGCAGACAGGGATTGAATCGATGAAAGAAGTAGTGCTGAGGAAAAATCAAAAGACCCTCGATTGGGTTGTGTGCTCTCAGTAAAAGAGGATGATTTTATATTAGTCCCACTAAATAAATTCATAAATTCTTGTAAATTTTTACCATCATCAACCTCTTCAGTAACAGCCACAGGAGAAGTTCCTTCTTCTTCAGCATCAAAATAGGTTAAGTCTATGGTGGAAGCTGGGATAGAAGAGACCTGAATATTCAATATTTTGAATGGTTTCTCCTCAACCATGGTCTGATCAGAGTGTGCTTGAAGAGCTGTAGCAATTACCTAAGCATTATCAGCAGGATGAGTAGTTGTTACTTCTTGAGTGTGTAACATAGAGGCCATCTTTGTCAACTATTGTTTATACTACCAAGAAGTATGAATCAAGGTTTTTAACTGCTGAGAAACAGATGCTTGTGGGACATGCTCCATAGGACCTTTACCTTTATCCATGGCTGAGCTAATTGTAAATGAAGGATCTTTAGCTGCTTGAGCCTCCTTTTCTTCCTGACCCTTTCTCATGTTCTCCAGAATATCCAATTCCATTTCTCTGTAAGCCCGAACCTTGTCTCTGATTTCCTTCTGGTATCATAAGATCTATATTTCTTCCTCTTTGCTTTTGGCTCTGGCTAAAAATTTAGAAAAAGTATCAACTCCTTGGTAAATAGAATCATCTGGTACTTCTTCATGAGTATAACCTTCTTTGAAATGGTTCTGCCTGAGATGAACATCAACAAACCGGTTGGTACCATGCTGTTTTTTACTGGCAAAACCCAGCTTCAGAGGAACTATGTGGTTACTAAGTTCTATAGCCCAGGTAGAAGTTCGTATGCTTAGTGGTCCAAGGTTCTGAGGAAACTTAGGCCAAACTCTTCTCTTAGGTGCAACAAGTTTTTTGTAAACTCCTTAAGTCAATGTCTGGAAATATATTTCCTCAATAACCAACCTGTTAGGTACAACTTTGAGTAACATATGGGCGGTATTGCTGCCCCAGAATTTGATATATGCAAATGATTCTCCAACGTACCAATCACCCATGGTAGCAATAAGGTTCTTGGATTCAGACGAGAAGGTTGGAGCTTCCCTTTTAAAGATTAGAAAATAAATACGGCCAAGGAAGTTTTCACAAATTTCGTAGAACCTGGCCACATATTTGGTATCCCATAATTCTGCATGGTAAATGTGTACACGTGGGGATGATAAAATCCAATTCCATCCCAAATTGGGAAACTGGAACTTAGTACAAAATGCATCGATGATGAAGGCTGAAGAGAAGAAATTAGGTTTCTTCTTGGCAGAGGCCCTTTGATACTACTGGATAACTGCTCTAAGTTCCAGGGACAAAATGGAATCCCAAGGAAAGGACTCTCCTGTGGTTAGAACGTGATGAGCAATTGGGGCCCATTCAGCTTTGAAAAAAGAACAATTGGGGAGTCTGTAGAGCCTACACAACATAGCTGCTAGCAGGGAGTAGGGTTCCCTAAACCACTTGATGGGGTAAAGGTTATCCTTCCTCTAAGAAAACCTACTAGGATTGCTCATCTAGGACTTCAACATTTCATCGAAATTATATCTGGACTTGGACGCTTTGACAAAATCAGCGTCAAGGAGCTATCTTCCTGGCTTGAGATGATAAGCTCTGGTGAAAATATCAGGACAAAAGTTAGTAAGTTGCAACCCTGTGCTACTATTGAAGGAGCGGTCTTTTTGTTGGCATGTTCAATAATACATTTAACCATGTCATTGTAAGGGATAATGGTAGGTCTAGCAGTAATGCAATGGATACCGGAATCCATGATTCTCTGGTAGGTAGACTGGTCATTCTAAATGTCCGAAAAGTCATTGTTGTCGAAAAAGGAGTATATCCTATACCAATATACTTCGTAGGTTTCACTGACTCTACTACTAGTATCAGAAAAAATGCCAAAGTTTGTGTCCTTAGTGAGCATATCCCTCTGTAGGTTCTTGCATCGAGAAATTCGAGACATCTTGGGGTTGTTTATTCTGTTAAATGCATAAACCAATAATTAAAACTAATTTAACTAGAACAATAGTAAGCAATTTAAATTATGAAACGACTAAAATACTAACTTGTAACCAGACCGGACAATGACAACGTCGACTGGTAAAAAGCACAAGGAAATTTAACGCAAAATAGCAATTTACAACAGTCAAAATGGTAATGAAAATGCAACATATAAAAATATATATAGATTTTCCCGGCTTCAGACGAGAAGGCTGGAGCTTCCTTTTTGAAGATTAGAAAATAAATACGTCCTAGGAATTTTTCACAAATTTCGTAGAACTTGGCCACATATTTGGTATCCCATAATTCTGCATGGTAAATGTGTACACGTGGGGCTGGTAACATCCAGTTCCATCCCAAATTGGGAAACTGAAACTTAGTACAAAATGCATCGATGATGAAGGCTGAAAAGAAGAAATTAGGTTTCTTCTTGGCAGAGGCCCTTTGATACTACTGGATAACTGCTCTAAGTTCCAGGGACAAAATGGAAGCCCAAGGAAAGGATTCTCCTGTGGTTAGAACGTGATGAGAAATTGGGGCCCATTCAACTTTGGAAAAAGAACAATTGGGGAGTCCGTAGAGCCTACACAACATAGCTGCTAGCAGGGAGTAGGGTTCCCTAAACCACCTGACAGGGTAAAGGTTATCCTTCCTCTAAGAAAACCTACCAAGATTGCTCATCCAGGACTTCAACATTTCATCGAAATTATATCTGGACTTGGACGCTTTGACAAAATCAGCGTCATGGAGCTATCTTCCTGGCTTGAGACGATAAGCTCTAGTGAAAATATCAAGACGGAATTTAGTAAGTTGCAACCCTGTGCTACTATTGAAAGAGCGGTCTTTTTGTTGGCATGTTCAATAATACATTTAACCGTGTCATTGTAAGGGAGAATGGTAGGTCTAGCAGTAATGCAATGGATACCGGAATCCCTGATTCTCTGGTAGGTAGACTGGTCATTCTGAATGTCTGAAAAGTCATCGTTGTCGAAAAAGGAGTATATCCTAGACCAATATACTTCGTAGGTTTCACTGATTCTACCACTAGTATAAAAAAAAATGCCAAGTTTGTGTCCTTAGTGAGCATATCCCTCTACAGGTTCTTGCATCGGGAAATTCAAGACATCTTGGGGTTGTTTATTCTGTTAAATGCATAAACCAATAATTAAAACTAATTTAACCAGAACAACAGTAAGCAATTTGAATTATGAAACGACTAAAATACTAACATGTAACCAGATTGGACAATGACAACGTCGACAGGTAAAAAGCACAAGGAAATTTAACGCAAAATAGCAATTTACAGCAGTCAAAATGGTAATGAAATCACAACATATAAAAATATATATATATTTTCCCGACTCCGTTAGGACCGTAGTATTAGGATAAATGAACGATCACGATTAGGCCTGCGGGATGTGGGATCTTATGATGATTTTAAACTTTATTTAACCGTTCTACATCCTGCATCCCGCACACCATTAGGATCATATATTTAGGATAAATGAACAATCAAGATTAGGCCTGCGGGATGCCAAATCTTATTATGATTTCAAACTTTACTTAACCGTTCCGCACCCCGCATTCCGCACATGCGGGATGCACGATCACAAAGTCGTTTACAGTTTATTCAATTATTCCCTTAACCTGCATACCGCATATGCAGGATGCCGGATGTTGGATGACCAACTCACACACAAAATAAAAATTTTAATTACCTGAGTGTGGAATGCTTAGGTGAAGATCAATAGTTGGTATCCCATAATTTTAATTATAACTAATTTAACCCAGAACAACAGTAAGCAATTTCAATTATGATAACGACTAAAATACTAACTTGTAACCATACTGGACAATGACAACGTTGACTAGTAAAAAACACAAGGAAATTTAAGGAAAAATAACAATTTACAGTAGTTAAAATGGTAAATAAATCACAAAAGACTAAAATACATATAGATTTTCCCGACTTCGTTAGGACCGTAACATTAGGATAAATGAACGATCGAGATTAGGCCTGCGGGATGCGGGATCTTATTATGATTTGAAACTTTATTTAACCATTCTGCACCCCACATTCCGCACATGCGGGATGCGGGATCACAAAACCAGTAACAGTTTATTCAATTATTCCCGTAACCCGCATTTCGCATATGCGGCATGTGAGATGACCAACTCACACACACAATAAAAATTTTAATTAGCTGAGTGCGGAACCTGAAAAAGTGAAGAATTGCAAGTTTCAAAAGTCTGAAAGGAGACTTCTGCATCCTGAAGCAGAAAATCTTAAAAGTGCAGGAACCCTGTTTTGTAAGTGGAGGAGCTGACTTCTGCATCCCGAATGAGAAAAGATTGAAAGTGCGGGAACCCTGTTTTGTAAGTGGAGGAGCCGACTTCTGCATTCCACACCAAAAATTAGAAATCAGGAAGGAGACTTGTTTCTCATTGAGATATATTGGTTTTTATTTTAATTAATAGTATTTTTTTAAACTAATTAATAGTATTTTTTCAAGCGAAAATAAGTTAAATTAAATTTAAAAACTCAATCTTTAAAGCTCTGAATATGTACACATGAATCAAACGGCTTGAATCCATAATCTTCAAAAATTCAATCCATATTTATTATAATTATAAATTTAATCCATTTTTATTATAATTATATCCATAATAAATTTGGAAATACATATTCTTTATTTATTTTACAATATTAATATTCTGGGACAATAACTTGGAAACCTCTTAAATTGGAGTTGAGAGTTAATGAAATTATAAAGAATTTAAATTTATATAAAAATAAATAAATATTAACACTTTAACTAGAAATCATATTGGAAACAATGAAAACAATGGAAACGAAAAATAATTAAGATAAAAACTCATAAAAAAACCCTTACAAAGGACCTCCCATTACATATTGGCACATGAATAGCCATACTGAGTATGGATGGATGAAAACGTCCAACTCTGGCCTGAATCTTAATTAAAATGTTTATTCAAATGTATTTAAATTTGTGAATGACGGGCTGAAAGCATTCAAAATTGACCCTATTCGATGGAGAATGGTGCAAGCGCTTGTCAAGTTATCGGGTTAGCAGGTTCTATCATCAATAGACGTCAGATGGAGGGCGAATTCTGATCTACGGTGATAGATCCTTCTATTGTCAAAAGATGCAATAGGGGAAACAAGATAACGAGTGTCATGGATCGACGCTCCAGATCCATGACTAGGAAGATCAACGACAGAGCGAGATTCCACGGGCCGTAGCTGCAAGGAAATATTTAGTGTTGAAAATACATGGAGTCCCTTAATTGGGTTCGAGGTTGAAAGGTCAAGATCAACGCAAGATGATATCAACATCTCTAAGTCATCTCGCGCATTGAACATGTGTGGGCAAAGAAACTTTTCCAAATAATGGAATGGATTAAAGGGAGAAAACATCTCACAACGGGGATAAGAGCAAGAGTAGATCTATGGTTGTGCATGACTCCTCCATCCCAAATACTGTGGATGGAGTCATATTTTCGAATCACAAAAAGTGGTAAGGGCTATGGCAATTGACGGTACATATTTCATTCGATCTTTGATCGACAGATCGAACGTATTCTATAGATGAGACTTGCGCGATGGATCGAATGGGACCATCTTGGTGAAATGTCAAACGTACCCATGATTGGGCGGTCCAAATGAAGGCAGATTATAGATCAAGGGTCTTTGTTGATTCCGCTAAATTAAATCGTGCAGGTGTTAGCCTTGGGTCTTGATATTGAAATCGCGTGCATAAAAGACTCAAATCTTGAAAATAAGCCGATCCATGGTGAATATAATGGGAGAATCTTAACACTTAAAGGTCGTAAGGGATTATAAATGAAATCTAAGTGGAGATAGAGGATTCGTTGTTCTGAGTTTTGAGATCGGCTGATAGCCCAACTGTGTGCAAAATGCCAGCATGGACAAAATTTCCTGATGAACCTAGTACAGAAAGGACAATCCCACATACGATCTGTTTTTTCTTACCAGTAATCGAGTCCCCAGACGCCAATTGCAACACCCCATAGGTCAATACCATGTCCCCAGCATCGCCTGCTGTCCCAACTCTGAGGATCCATCATGAAATTTATATATTTGAAACAACAAATATGGCCTCTACACGAAGCAAAGAAACATGGCCAGCCGAATCCGCTCTTATCCCACCTCCAGCATAGGCAAAAGCATAAATAATGTCAATTCCAAATGCCTTGACCCACCTAGGAAGCAATGCGGGAGAACGCCTAAGGTCTTATCCATGGCCAGTATGATAATTGAATATCATAGGAGATGACTTGACTGGATTCTCCGCAAGGAATGAAGATCCTCGCCCACTTGTCACTCATACTATTGTTATGATGACCAGTTGTCAAGTGTACAGCTATGCTGGTAAGTTATTTCGGGGTCTGTCTGGCTCACCCTATATAGTGCCACCCTCTGGAGCTGCTGAAAAATGGGGATGAATGAACATTGAGAGAAAGGCCAAAAGTGCTCAATTATGTGAGGTCTTAAGTTTTCTTACAGACAGCAATGGTTGTATGGTTCGAGAAGCTAATTTGTCAGAGGTTACTAATGGTTCGCGAACATGAAATTATGTTCCTTTATCATCCTGGTAGTCTACACCAGGAAATTTCCAACCATCAAGGCCTGGATGTGATGCACTTTGAATATTTTTCGATAGTTGTACCTCCAGTTGCACGATACCAGTGTTTTCTTGTCCCTGGGGTGTCTCCCTAGAAACCCCCGATGAGGTCACGACTTCCAAAGTCCCACTGCATGGGGGCCATGTTCAGTGACAGCCAATCGAAGCGAATGCTCATACTGGGGTGGCGGGTTTCCAAAGTATTCATCACCTCATTTGTAATTTACACTTGCTAATTTTCTCCGAGGTGGCGACGAGGTTGAGGACACACCCCACTGTATTTCCTGTAGGAGATCCCATGCCATGCAAGGTGAGGAGAACAAGAATGAACCTCTCCAAGTCCCCTCATACAACAATGTTACCAGGACATAGGGGAATTGTGGACAAGCCTGAGCATAGAAAGCACATAAAGTCCTTTTCCAACCCGAAAACCATGCAAAAAGGCACCTTTGAGAATGAAACACATAGCCAGGGAAGGACACATGGCTGATTCAATAGATAGACGAGTGGTCAAGCCCAATGTGCTTACTGCATCCAACACTATACCTTTCTGTAATTTTATGCTAACAGAGATGCACATTCATTATAATTATTACATTTCACAAGATTTTGAGCATTCCTGGGTTTCAAACCATAGCCATATCATAATATTAGTTGGTTAAGGTTTGTTTATTTCAAGAGTTGTGCTTAATTTATGGTTAATCTATTCCAAAACAATGCTTGCTTATAAGAGCAATCTTAATACTCTATGGTTAAACTCGGGGTCCTCTTACATTGCTAATAATTCAATTACATTTAAGGATCATTTGTAGTCTCAAGAAGAGACCCAGACTAATATTGTGTAGTCGATAATGGGAAATGGTAAAGAAAATCATAATGTACTTTATGTAACCAATTTAAATATTAACCGAAGCTATGAAAGAATTTTTTAAAGAAATTATCTGAACCAAACCTTAGTGACTCTCAATTAATTCGCTTAAGAAATCATTTCAAGCTCTCTTTGTTTAATTAGTATGTTTTAGTACTTAAGAGGAGAATGTAAATTATTTCAAGTTTTCTTTGTTTCATTTATGGCTATTCCACTTTCATTTTCTATTTTGCACATTAGGGTATGGTAGCTTTGTGTTCAATATTTTTTGTTTTGTTTTTTGCATAAGCCAACATTCATTTTTGAGTTTTGATGTCTTTTTATGTGATAGTTGATTCACAAATTCTCAACTTCAACAACCAGTTATCCAATGTGACAGTTTTAGATCTTTTCTCCATAAAAATCATATTAAAATACAATTCTTGAACTATTAAAAAACCGCAACTTATCCAACATTTGAACAACTTAACCTGTTCAGTATAGGAGTCTCTCAGTATATGCTACGAAAAGCGGAAAGGTAAATTGATAAAATGATTATCAATTTACCTTTCCGCATTGCGGAAACTCTACCTTGCAGAGAGTTGACGGTAAATGGTAAATGGTAAATTAATAATATAATATTAAATTAAATTGATAAAAAATATTAAATTGATAAATTGAACAACAGGTTTTATGTTTCAAACAGCTTTGTGCAAACAAAGAATGCCTCCAATTTGTGTCTCAGTGTATCACTTAATTGTCCATGCACTATTTGTCTCTAGAAGATGCAACATTTATGAAAGGAATTGAAATTCAACAGGAAATGAAGTAACACACAACATAAAGATTAAAATGCTAAATCAAAACAATAATTTAAACAACACAAAATTCAAAAATACAGTACAGGTAAGAAATAAGACCCTTCCTCATGGGAAAAAATAAAATGGAAATAAATGACAACCTCTCTCATAGGTGAAAAAAGAGAATGGAAATAAATGATAGCCTCTCTCTAAATTTCATTAACTATCCCACTTGTATTTTGTGATTTCTTTTGCAGGAACATGTAACAAAAAACTTCGGTACTTTTGTCATCCCTCATTTTGCAGGCTGCAGGATGCCCGATGCGGGATACCGAGATATTTTTTGTGTGTAAGTCCAACATCCTGAAACCTGCATCCTGCAATTTGCATTAGAGGAAATTTGAGGTCTAAAATGGGCCTCCTAAGGAAAATGATAAAATAATAGTTAATCATTTTGGAGGAAGAATGAAAAAAACTATTTTTTTGTTCATATTTTCGACATATCTCCCTGTGTTTTTAATCAAATTTCGAGCGAGACAGCTCGTTGGATGCAGAATTTAATTCTACATCCAACGAGTAGCCATACTGCATACTTTTGATGGACCCCTCTACCCCAAAAACAAGAAATGCCTAAAAAATGTGATGATGACATCATCATCACGTTTTTTCAGGTATTTCTTATTTTTGGGGTAGCAAGGTCTGTCAAAATTATGTAGTGTGGGTACTCGTTGGATGCAAAATTAAATTCCGCATCCAACGAGCTCTCCCACCTGAAATTTGAGTAAAAACACAGGGAGATATGTCGAAAATACAAAGAAAAAAAGTAGTTTTCTTTTATGACAAATATGTCAATTCAACCATTATGGTTGAGTCATTTTATTGAAATTCTATTGGTTCTTGAATTCCAACTCACAAAATTTATTGTTGGCGTGTTTTCTTATAAGGCCCATTTTAGACCGCAAATTTCCTCTAATGGGGTTGCGGATTGTGATTTTGTTGCGTGAACACGTAACAAAAACTTATGTGCTTTTGTCATCCCAAATCCTACAACATGTGCAGATTGTGGGATAGTTAATAAAATTTAGATCTCGAGATAAAATCCCTCATCCTGCGAGGTTTAATCTTGAACGTTCATTTATCTTAATCCTACAGTCCTAACTGACCCCAGAAAATATATATACAAGTTGGTATTTTATGATTCCCATCGGAGAGATCTCTAAGGATTTCTCGTTCGGTTTTGAGGTCTATAAACGAACCGTGCCAACACAAAAAGTCTATTGTAGAGAATTTGTTGCGGCAAGGATTCAATATTTTTACCCTCTCGGCATTCCTTTGCACCTCCTGGTGCAAATGCTAGTTTCATATCTTTTAATGAAAATAACCATCTTAAACTCCTTTCCATATATTTAATTCCTTTCACAATGGCATAAAAGACTTTCAAGATATTTTCTTTTAAATAACACTCATATTTCATTTTAACATAACGTCTCACACCAAAGTTTAAATATTTCAAACAATAATTTGTCATTTGACTTATGGTTGTTTCTTGGATCATTTTTCAAACTCACGTGCATTGGTCTCTTCATACCTCACATAATTTCTTGGTTGATAATTTTTCTTCAACGGATTTCACAACGATGGCCGCTTCTGTTTGCAACAGATTAGCAGTGTTCCACTTCTCTACAAACTTTAGTAGTTGTTCTTCACGATTTCATCAACGACGCAAACCCTCTGAAATATATTTCTTTGTTCATGACCAAATTCG
Organism: Pseudotsuga menziesii; assembly: GCA_001517045.1. Taxonomy (NCBI): domain Eukaryota; kingdom Viridiplantae; phylum Streptophyta; class Pinopsida; order Pinales; family Pinaceae; genus Pseudotsuga; species Pseudotsuga menziesii. Next base: position 310,797 of record LPNX010557188.1, read on the forward strand.
TCAAGAGACAAAGTTTTCTACATACTCTTCTATTTCTTCACATAGACTGAGTTCATAGGAAGCGGGGCTTGTCTTTACACATCAAACTTTGCTTCAATGTAGGGATTTTTCTCCTTCATGTAGATATATTTTCACTGGAGCAGCATGCTTCCTTTCAACAATTGCATCAAACTTCTATATCTTCACACCATACTTCTTACAAATGGAAGTTCCTGAATATCCAAACAAGATATGCTCTCCAGGGTTTAATGCTTCTTTAGATCAACCGTATCACTTCGATACATGTTCAAATATGGGGATAAACATGTTCAAATATGGGGAGAGATGAAACAAATGAGTATCAAACCACCAAGAGTTGAACTAATTATATATATTATCATAGAGTTGAGCTAATTATATATTATCATACAATTGTATATATAAGTATATATATATGTTACATAATTGACGGTTCAATCCAATACCGTCTAACCGATCATGGAATTGTATAATTGACTATAACTTGTCTCACTGATCATGGAACTGTATAACTGACTGTAACTAACATAGACTTAATTAACGAGATTACTACTCTTAACAGAGGGAACACTAAACAAATATTAACCTGTTCAATGAAACTTCATAAAGAAATGGCTTAAAGTTATAGCTTAACATGCTTAAGCTTAATAAGGTATGACTTCACCTTCATTAGGGAAGAACACGAATTTACCATCACAAGACTATAGTGCAGGAACAAATTCTCTATTTTTTATTTCCAAGTTTTTAACCTAAGTCACATGGTTCAAATTCAAATTTGATTTCGATGACCATTTGATTCAATTCGAATTCGAATTCAAACCATGTGACTTAGCTTGTATAATATAATCCATATGAGGGAAAAAGACACTTCCTCCTAGGTTTTATAGCCTACAAATCCATTATAATCAATTACAAGGACATTTGTATCAATTATATTTCTCTATGAGGTTTGTTTGAGATTCGAATATATATATATATAAACTAAAATATAGTACAAATTAATAAAAATTTACATCAACAATTTATTCGTGGAACTGGAAATGCGCAACTCAGGGCTTGTTTCAACTTTCATCTCAATTGCTTAGACAAATTTAATCTCAATTGCGATTAACTTCATTCTTCAATGGTAGCACAATAGAATCACGGGTCTGCGAGTGCAATTGCACTTGTAGATTCTAGTCTATAACTCAAACAATGAGCTGGTGATTGAGCAGTAGAAGTGATTCATGAACATTGAGATGGAAACTCATGGAGTCATGAGCTCTAATCCCTAGCATGAGGCTTTCTTTACTAAGTAACGACAAGCAGAGAGGAAAAACTTTGCACACAAGTCGGGATTCAAGACTAGGGTAAGTAGATCGTAGCGTGTTAGGACTAAGGTTTAGGTGAAAAAACCAACCCCAGATTTTTTTAATTTTTTTATTAAATTTTCCTTCAGATTCAAACCAGCTTGAGATTCGGCAAAATTCGTACCTGAAGGTTCAAATTCGCCAAATCTTGTGACTTATTTTTTAACGAGATAGACAATAAGAAAGTTAGTCAATTTTCCGAATTAAGGCCATCATTATGAAAGAAGGATAAACAATTTCAAATTCTCAAACATACTTTCCTGAAGAATGATCTTATTAAAAAGCAATTCTGTATACTAATAAAGTCACATTCTTCAACCGAGGTGTTGAACGATGCTCTGAATCAAATTGCTTAGATTCCAAATAGAAATACATGATATTTAAAAAGCTATAAAATTATGATCTATTTATTTTAGCTTTTTCAATAAGATGTCTATTTTGGTTCTATGGATTACTGGGTTTCATGTGCATACTATAATTTCCCTTTGCAAATATATACTCATTATAGGATGCACTTATAAATATACCAAATGAATTCTATAATATATTTTGAACTAGTCAATGCACAATAGATTGAAAAACAAAACATAAAAAAAATTCAATACATGCAACATAAGATCTCAATTAGATATCAACATCCTCATCATCCTCACCATAACCTTTAACAGTTAATAACATCAAATTATGTACCACTTAAATATTTACTAGATCACCTGTGTGCTCAAAAACTTTGTTCATAGTCTGCTCACATGTCCAAGAACAAATTTACATATTTAGATGTTGTCTTTTCCACCCTTGTATAGAGTCATTTGTTGCAAATATTCAACACAAATTGAAAGCAATACTATAATTGATAATGTAAATACTTGGATGAACCAATGATTTCCTGAAGCAAAGCGTTTTCCAAGTTCAATGGATTGAGATGTTATTTATTCTTTATATTGAGAGTCAATTATGTTGACCATGTACCTAATCATGCCTTCTGTAATTACTTCCACATTGCTAGATTTTGTCATTTTATAAAGCAAACCCAATCTCTTCCATTTTAATGAATTATTTGGATCCCTTGATAGACATGTTAGTGTTTGAGAAATAAAGAAATATTCTTGAACTTTCAAACTTCAATCCATAATTACAGTGCAGAGAGATCTCATAAACAATTCATACACAAGCATTCAATCCATAAGACACGTGATGTACCCTGGGAAAACCCTCCACTGATCTAGAGGATAAAAAACCCAACAACCAATCTTTTGGGTATGATAGTTAATCAGCAGAGAATGATTACAACAGAATAGAATATTGCTTGATAAGAGAGCAAAAGAGAATAGAGATCATATGGAACATTGTATTGGTCTTTCCAAGTGCATAACACTTTAATAACAAGCCAATTTCAGTCATACAAAGAAGGTAGTGAATGGTTGCATGCTTTTATGCACTGATCACACTGCTAAAACTATGAAAATTGTTTCATCTTCAACCTTGCACCCTCTCTTACTTGGTTCCAAGTTGTGACCTCATAATTTTCTCCCACACATAAGATATGTGCCCTCCTTGAATCCACTGGTGTTAACTGCCTCTAACTGAGTTGTTAACTGATTGAATTGTACTGAACTGAATGGAATCGAATGTAAATACATTTAACTAAACTGAACTGAGCAAAACTAAATGTAACTGGATAAAACTGAATGTAACTAAACATAATTGAATGTAACTGAACAAAACTGAACACAACTGAATGTAACTGAACATAACTGAATGTAACTAAACATAACTGAAAAGAGATGAATGTAACAAGTGCTTCACCATTAGTGTCATCTTCAACAACCACTTTGCATAAATTAAGGAGTTGATTCCTTAATTAACTGAAACTTGTTGTGCCGAGAGGTGCTTTCTACAACTCAAATGGGCAAGATGTGTCATGTCTGGAATGCTAATGTAGCACATGTCGGCTCAATAAAAATTAGTAATAATAAAAAGTAAAAAATAAAAAAACTTATAACATGTCGCCTTATAATTAAAAAATTAAAAAAAATTAAAAATATTATACTCATTGCACCGAGAGAAGCAAGGTTCTCTCCAACCCAATATGGGGGAGATCTTGTCACGTTAGTCATTTTATGCTAGACAAAATAAATGAAAAATATAAATTACACGTAGACTTAAAAATTACCCAAATCTATTAAGTACCAAGAGGGACCCAAATGGTAAAAAAATGTACATCTCAAGAAAATGGATCCCTCTCGGTGATTGATAGATCCGAATTTAAAATGGATCTATGATATTTTATCACAACTAAGACTCAACTGATGTCTTATTAATTCGAGTTCACTTGGAGGCATACATGGGCAATTCAAATTCTCTCTCTACCTTTGTGCTCATCTTGTTTATCATTAGTTAATTTTGTATGGTTCATATTTGTTTAATTACTTAATCATCTATATCATATCAGACTCATAAGAATTGTTTCGAACCAATGATCATATGTATTACCCCAGGTCATATTGTCATATGCTAAAGTAAATCACTATAGGGGTAGCTAATTCCTAAAGGAGACTTGTATCATCTGGTGAACATGACTAGCCATACATCACATAGTATATCCTCGAGAATTAATACAACATAATTCATTTGGTCTTGATACAACACAAGTCCATCTCTATTTAAGGAGAACCATATCATAGGGTACCATCTATGAGAATCATTTGAATTGATACGACAAAAGTATCCAACCTTAATACAACATAAGGTCATGATCTTAATACAATATAAGATCTTAGTACAAGCATCTCTCTGGAATAGGATAAGGTCCTAACTTAATACAACATAAGCTATTTAACTTAATACAACATAAGTTCCATGGAGAAGATCTGAACCTAGTACGACATAGATTTCAAACTTGATATAACAAAAGTATCATAGAATGGCTACCAAAGTTGTACTTTCAACAAGACAAAATCATTAAACCCTTCATGATTTAGATAATGAAACCTAACAATGGTACAATCATGCCCAATTTTAAATGTATCCACTAAATACTGGTTTGACATTATTTGAATGTGTCCACTAAACAGTGGTCAAACATGATCTAAATGTCAATATTTAACTTTATAAGTGATAGGAATTAAACATTGGCAATATAATGGCCATCAATCATTACTAACAGGAAATCCATCAAGTTTTACAATTGTTATGATGGATGCTTGAACATTTGAATCCTTCCCTCAATTTGTAACACTAATACATAATATTGAAATTGCGATGGTCTTTCGTTGCTATTCCCATGTTTTATCGTCTCACTTGCGACGTTTTGTGCATTTTTTGTGTGGATATATCGATGAACTTTATAAGCTATCGATATAGAGACGAAAACTGGTAACCACGTGTCTTCTATACGGTGGCCTTGGAATTGATTTTTTAGAATTCATTTTCTACGTTTCGTTGCTCTATCAACATAGTTTTCATCCCTATAACGACAAAAATATGGCCAAAAACTGCTACACAAAATCCAGGTTCCATGAAAAATCGTGGAAAACGTTCGACGATCATTTGTCTCTCTATCGACGAATTCTGGAATTTGAACAAAAAAATCTTCCATGAATTCGTCGCTCTATCAACCAATTTGTTGTCCCTAGAATGACAAAAATATGGCCAAAAACTGCTAGATAAAATTTAGTTTCCACGTAAAATCGTGGAACCAATTCGACGAAAATTGGTCACTCTATCGACGAATTCTAGGATTTGAACAGAAATTTCTTCCACGAAAAACCATGGAAAACCAAACACTTTCGACGAAATCTGCAAGCTTGACGGTAATTGTTCCATGAAACTCCGTCTCTAGAGCGACGATATTCCTGGAAAGCCACCATGGGTTTCAACAGTTTTGCAGTACCCGCGACGAAAGTTGGTCAATATTGAGACAAAACCTGGAGGTTTCAAAAAAAAATTTAAAAACCATGGAAAGGCACCTTCCTTTCCACGGTTCTGGATCTTCAATAAGTGTTTGTGAACAAATACATACTATATTTTAAAGACAAATAAATAGATAAAATATAACAGAGGAAAGGTGATTCATAAAAAATAAATATACGGGGAAAGTAAGATATGGGAAAAAATATATTGAAGTAAAAGGAAAAATAAATAAATGGGAAGTTCAAGGGGGAGGTCAAAAAGTGTTAACTGACTCTAAAACATAAGGCATACTGATTTAAAAAGTGCCCAAAGTGCCCCTAAGCACCCTAATTATTGCCTCAAAAACTGTTTTCTGATTAGGATGCACAAATTCATAATAATTGGCTAAAATACATAATTAGAGGCTAAAGTGGCACCTCTTAGAGTAGATTCTATGACAAGGTAGGAGGGTACGTCTATAAAAATACCATCGATAAAATATGTTGTAACCACCATAGGGATCGTATAAACATTAATTAAATGATATTCTAGGCACCACTGAGAGCTGATTTCTATGATAAGGTAGGGGGGTACATCTATAAAAATACCATCGATAAAATACGTAGGCACCACTAGGTTCGAATCAACTTATTGTGATCTGAAATCATGTTAAGCCCACTGGGGCTTAAAGAGCCCACAAGTGATTGGAAGGATTCCCACAGAGCTTGGAAGAAGCCCGCAGAGGCCTATAGATACCCACAAAAGATTAAAGAAGCCCACAAGTCAGAAGTAAAGGGATCCCATGTTATGAAGATGAAGGGAGCTCGAGCTTTGAAGACTAAGGAAACCCGCAGGTGTATATGAAGCCAGAGAAGGTCAAGCCTGCAATTTTCGGAAGAGATGAAAATGAAAAACTGATCCTTCTTATGCAACCACCTCAAGCATGGCCAAAATCGGTCAAAGTTAGTACCAAATATGCCCGAAAGAAAAAAAAAGTCCCTTGAGCACATGATAGGAAAGAGACATGTTAATCAATAAAAAATTGACAACTTATTTCTATTCTTTTACTATGTGTACAAACAATTCATCATAGATCACCTTTTGGCATTGATTAGAAGCAAGTTGCAAAGTTGAGCATGCAATTTGTAGTTTAGAAACCATATCAAAATTTCCTTGGAGACACTCCTCGTAAAATATCATCACTTGGTCTACTACATGTGAAGAGGTACTAGTGATAATTCATCATACTACAAAAAACATACGGTGCATTGAATTCCTCTTTGTTGAAAAATAAATAAATAATAAAAAACTAACTCAACCCCTAGGGAAAAAGAGTAGTTGTTCACCTGGAAAATATGTGAAGGATATTTGTAGTGCCAACTGGTGGTAAGTTGTTTTGATTTTTCTCATTATTGGAAGAGGTGAATATGAAAATTTTATCCTTCTTATGCAACCACCTCAAGCATGGCCAAAATTGGTCAAGTTAGTATCAAATATGCCCATAAGATAAAAACAGTCCCCAAAGCACATGATGGGAAAGAGACATGTTAGTCAACAAAGAATTGACAACTTATTTTTATTCTATTACTAGGATTGATCTCATGTAGCAAAAAGCTCATCATAAATTACCTTTTGGCACTGAGAAGTAGGTTGCATAGTTGAGCATGCAATTTGTAGTTTAGAAACCATATCATAATTTCCTTGGAGGCACTCATCATGTAATAACATCACTTTATCTACTACCTTTGAATATCTACACATATGAATTTATGGTCCACATATGTGCCATGCAACAACTGAAATTTTATCATCACAGTAATCAGAACGTGTAAAATAGTGCAACCAATAACTAGTGTTAATCGTTTAAAGTGTCATTTAGCATATGATTTCTGGATCTGTGTATGTGATAGCATAGATATAAAATACTAACATAATGAAAATTTAGTGCCAAGCTAACCATAATGTTATTATCATTCACTTGATCCTCATGTATGTAAGCTCTGAAATATAAAATCATCAAGTCCCTTACCATCACCCAGCTCTCAATAGCAATAATTAGTACTAAGAAAATCCAAAACAATACTTAGTAAAATAATGTCCAAATTATATCATTGTGCATTTAGAGATGTAAGGTTCCAGATCTCAGTAAAAAATCAGTCTTACATTTACCTAGAAAACTAATGCAAATAGGGCAGAAAACTAATCAAATCAATAAGATATATTTATACAAAATACACCACCATCTAAATAGTTTGAAATACTAACTTTTTTCTTGTTTTGATTGTGCAAAGAAGGAAGCTAGGGCATATGAGGTATGCAATACATATTGCAGACCTATGTTTGATAAAGAAGAGGGCTCGAATTGTGGGGGCAGCAGTTCTGCGTTTTTAGGGTTTTACACATAAATTCTTTTTTAGGGCTTTCTTTTTTGATAAAATAAAAGTTACAAAAACACATAAAAATTAAGTCTGAAACCTAAGAGAAACAAAAATAACCTAAGAATAATATTTACAAGTATACAAATTAGAAAATTTAGTTTTGAAAGATAGATGAACAATTAGGGTTTGAAAAATTAAAATTTCTTAACCTAGGGTTTCATCATGCCGAAATTATAGGAAGAAGGGCTGAAAAAAGCCTAATTTTTTCTACGTGATTTTTCTTCTATTTTTCTACGTTGCTAAGAAGCATTTGTGTTTTATGTAGAAGGTTGTCTCCTAGTTTGGATGATAGTCTAAAAGTACTTATTCACTACTGGTTGTATCTCTTGTATCTTAATAGAATGAAATAGAATTTAAGGATAAAGACAAACACATTAAGGATAAATAACATGTCAAAACCCTTACATTATCATTGTCCTTTCGCCAGATCCATTCGCCCATACAACTTGATAAGAGTTTTCCACGAGATGCATTTCCATCACCAAGACCTGCATAAATCATCAAAGACAGAATTTTTATATGAGTAAATAATATATAAGTAAATAAAAAGTCATTTAAATCCTACAACAAAGTCTTGTAGAAATCAATGAACTGTGAAATGTTAAATTTATTAACAATTTTTTAAGAAATAGACATGCATTTAAAAATTTACAACCATCTTTAATACATAGTAATAAAAGAGTATTTATACCTAATTGAGCTCCTCTCTGTTTTGAGCACAATTTTATATTCCCTACTGAACAGGGCCAACCACGTGAAGGTGGAAGCTCATATGCCCCCCCCCCTCACATCGCTCTCAATTCCCCATACCCAATAAATGATGTTGTTTACATATAAAACATTTGAACATTCATGCATAACTAGGCTAGTCATAAAAACATATAAACATAAAAAAATTGAAGCATAATGAGTTAATTCATATAAACATTGTTTTAGACTAACAACATCGATATACATCCAAATACAAAACATGAATTTATACATCTACTTTTTCTTTGATTTCTGCTTTTTTGCATTGAAATAAGTAACGATAATTGGGATATTATCATCATCATTTGGTGGATTATCTACATATCCATGTCCTGCTAGTGTTTGTGTTTCCATGCCCTCATCTATCATGCTTCTTGTACGCCGTTGACTAGGGCGTGGAGGCAGTTCTGAAGGGGCGTGAACTGCAACAACGAAAATGGTCATATCGATATGTTGAAATATTATTGAAATTAATAGTTCATCATTTTGATTAAAATTACAATATTGCTCTTTACCTGTCTGTGTAGATGTGACAGCTGGTGTGTTAATTGTTTCTCTACTTGCTAATTCCTCTTGCGGTTCACCCTCCTGAGCTTCACGGTCTTCGATCGAAAGAATAAAATTTAAAAGTATACGTTAGGAAATAAATATCTATAATCATAGTAGATATTTCTATTTCCAAAGCACACATACCAGAATGGAAACTCTGCTCCCCACTATCATGAGACATGCACACCCCAACATCAGCTGGTGCGTGCTGAGTACCGTTGGATTCAGTGCTGTGGTTGCACTATTGCTTAAAAGAAAACATAAATATTTAGTTATGGGTGATATAATAAAAACTAAATAGACTTTACCAGTATAATGCAATGATGTCCTTATTCATTTTATTTACCTGCATTTGCGTCATTGGAGAGATTGGAGTCTGCCCCAAGATTTTCCGATATTCAATGACACTTTTAAAACCATACTTGAAACCAAGCTTTAGGTCTTCCTCAGTGGCAACATCTTGGAACGTATTTCCCTGCAATGCATAACACATATAAAATTCCCTCTATCAAAAACAGATATTTTTTCACTACTTTGAAATAAATATTCCCCACAGTTAATCATTTAATTCTTACAATTCGGGCTCTTAGTTTTCTATAGCTACGCTGGCCCAGTCTATGTTACCCGTGCTTTTCCACTCTAGTCTTGGTTGCTTTGGAGGTGTCTGGTAGCCTATATATGAAAATTTTGAAAAACGTTAGATATCCGAATTCTTGCTTAAAACAAAAAAGAAAAAAATAAATGAGCATATTTCACTAAAAAGATTATATGTGTTGTACCTTGCTTTTCTAGGCCGTGGTTGTTTTCCTTGTCTTTTTAGCAAGTTCTCCTTTGCATCCTCTATGAGTTCCTTCCACTATTTCTTCAGAACCATCGGAGGGCGCTCATGCTTGAGGTCAAGTTGCAATTTATCCCTATATTGGGCCCTAGTATATTTTAAATTCTTGCCGGCTAGCTTTGCAACCAATTTCTTGTTGAATGTATTGTCAAACAAGTTTACCATGTGGTCTATCAATACATCTCTCTTTGCGCTATCTTGGCTATTCCACCGTGTGCAAATGGTGGGGCCAAACAGCTCCAATTCTTTGTCATTCAAATTCTTGTATAAAACATTGTTTCCTGCAGAAACGTGTAATCCATTAATTTATAATAATTTCAGAGTATGTCCATTTCAATTTCATGATTAAAATGAATAAATTAATTAATAAAAAACCGCAATCTTTTGAATCTTGATCGAAACACAAGCGTCATCCACCAGAAAGGTTAGATCTAGTGATTTGGTGATTTTAACTCGTGTTGCTCCAGGAAAATTTTCCTGGTCATCTACAGTAGGTTCATCTCCGGAGTCATGTGGAGTCCTATGCTCCATCTTATCATGGTTCGGCATGTCATGCTGATCAAAATTGGTGCCCTCATCAATGGATTCGAGGCCAAACAGAGGAGTGTCAAAAAGCCTCATTGGAACATTGCTTTGTCGGCGTTGTTGCTGCATTGGTGCATGACTACTACCTATACCTGTCTTGACAATTTCTCTAGTCACGGGTTGTAAAAACTCCTACAAATGAAAAAACTTTACTTTATCAGATCAGTTGGAAAAATAGAAAACATAATATCAGATATGAAATCATGTCATAGCTTAAAAAAAATGTGAAGATGCCACTTACCCCATAAGATTTTATTTGTTCTTTCAGCTCTTTAATCCTTGCCCTGATCTCCTATGTCATGGGCCTTATGCAAGCCAAGGAGATCATCTCTATGTTTTCCTTTTTTAGGGCCTTCTTTATAGTATCCATAGGGTCTATGGAATAGTAAATTTCATCCTCAAGCTCCTCATCACCCAAATGAAGTGCACTGGACTAAATTCATCAACCAATAAAATTAAGAAAAATATTTTTAACATCATTCAAACATTGTTATTGTAATGAAATTTAGTTACTATTAAGAACTAACACTTACCTAATGTGGTGTTGTTGTCGGTGACTTCCCACGATCACCCCCTACTGATCTAGTTCTAGTGGGTGATTGTCCACGGTCACCCTAGACTGTGGAAGCAGCAGGTGCCTTTCCACGGCCCCCACCCTGCCACAATAAATCAATAAATAATTCACCATAAGCATAGAAAAATGCGAATGTCAACAGTGGAAATCAAATGCTAGCAAAAAAAATCGAAACATTTAGTTATTATATTTAACACTTACATGACGGGGCACAAAGCGTGACCTTCCACGGTCACCCTGGACCATGGAAGCAGTAAGTGCCTTTCCACCGGCGCCACCTTGACACAATAAACTAACAAATAAACGTTATGAAAATAATTGTAACATAATAAAAAATGAGATATTGCAATAATATTTATTTTAACCTCAAAAGTAGAGCGCACGCGTTCTATTCCATGATGAACATGGGCATGAGACCCCTGCCACAGTGTAATAAGCATGTTGTTAAATGGAAATATTTTGGGGTTGGAGTTTCTAGTTATTGTAGTCGTATTTAGTTACTATATTTAGTTGAGTTAATAATTGTAACATCAACAAAAAATGAGATATTGCAATAATATTTACTTTTACCTCCGATGGAGAAGATATATGTTCTGCTCCATGGCGATGAGCAGACCCGTGCCATGGTGTAATAAGCATGTTATCATATTGAAATATTCACAATAAGCACGAAAAAAGATAATGGTAACAGTGTAAATTCAATGTTAACAGAAAAAATCTCAACATTTAGTTATTATATTTAACACTTACCTGATGGGGCACTGAGTGTGACCTTCCACGGTCACCCTGGACCATGGAAGTAGAGGACACATGTTATGTTGCATGACGACCATGGGAATACCCCTTCCACAGTGGAATAAGCATGTTGTCACATAGAAATCTTCTGGGGTTGGATTTTATAGTTATTGTAGTCATATTTAGTTACTATATTTAGTTGAGTCAATAATTGTAACATAAACAAAAATGAGATACTGCAATAATATTTACTTTTACCTACGAAGGAGGAGATACATGATCTGCTCCATGGGGATGAGCAGATCCCTGCCACAATGTAATAAGCATGTTATCATATGGAAATATTCACAATAAGCACGACAAAAGCGAATGGTAACAGTGAAAATCAAATGTTAACTGAAAAATCAAAACATTTTGTTATTGACGTCATATTTATTTACTATATTTAACATTTACCTCACGAGGCATACATTGTGACCTTCCACAGTCACCCTAGACCGTGGAAGTAGCATGTGGCTTTCCACTGCTACAACCCTAACAAAATAAATCAATCAATAAAAGTTGAGTCAATAATTGTAACATAAAAAAAAATTGAGATAAGCATAACAATATAATAAGCATGTTATCACATGGAAATATTCATAATATGCATGAAAAAAGTGAATGTCAACGGTGGAAATGGAATGTTAACAAAAAAAATCAAAACATTTAGTTATTATAGTAATGTTTAGTTACTATATTTAGCATTTACCTGATGAGGCATAGCGTGTGACCTTCCACGGTTACCCTGGACCATGGAAGCCACATCTATTTGATTTAAGTTGTATTCGATCAACAACTCTTCACCTGGAAGTATTGTTTTTGTTGCACATACAAATATACAATGTTCTTCGCGCCCCTCAAATTCACAATTTGGTTGCTTAGTTACTGTCACTGGCAGTGTACTATTTACAAAGCCAACAACATTTCTGGATGCTTTTGGTCTCCCATCAATATACATAGTCGCCCCTTTGTTTTTATTGTGTTCTGCTAGTTGTATATAATTTGCGGAAACTCTGTATCTCCTCATGCTTCGAGTATGTTGGACCAAGATCAACCAGTTATTGTATCTATATAATGGTCTGACATACTCCATCAATTCAGTTACAGTTCCATAGCCGACCTTTATGCCATCCATGGAAAATAGCCCCAATCCATGTAAGGATGAAGGATCAATGCGATACATCTTCCCATTGATGAAGAAATCTGTGTCCACTTGAGGTAGCTTATTAGGTACCCATCATTGCACTAGATGTCTATACCTCAAGGGAAACTCAATGTCACCTATGCTCTCAACATCATAATTACATGACCCTCCGTTGGCAATGAAATATTGCATGCGTCTACGAAATATTTTCCTTACCTCTTCAGATCTAGTTGATATAGAACTGATAGATCTAGTACAACACATATCACTTTCAACCTCTCCTAGTATATATTCACCATCACTCGAGGAAGATATATCTGATAGATACCTATTTGGTGGTACCTACACTCGATAAAACAATAATATAAGCTACCAAGCGGATATAATTTAGTGTGGAAATATATTTACTTGTAATGTTTTAAAATCAAAAGTTTTTTCTTCCCAAAAAATTTACCAAAAGCTATTTTTCTCTCAAAGGTGTAATTTCTTTTAGATTTATTTATATTTGAATTATTTTTAATTATAAGACATGCTTTGATTTGGTTTGGAATTTGTTCACAACATGGATATAGAAGTGTGTTTCTTGGGCCACTTGACTAGTTAATGCATGCAAAGAGGTATGGGGTTCCCCCTCATATAGATCATGTTGGGGATTCAATTTGGAACGGGCGGTGGTCATATAGCTTCATTCATGGATTTCCCACCAAAACTGGATGACTTTAGTCTAACACTCCCTCTTCCAAAGTGGTTTGATATGCAAGTTTCCTCGTGCAATGTACTCCTCTAACTATGTGCCTTATTTTTTTTAAATAGGATAACATTATGAAATGTCACCAAATTTAGACCAATTATAGGTAGTCTTGAGAATTGATGACATTTGGTGAACTGATGATTGTGGACAGACATATCCTAGAGATGTTCATTAATGACAAAAGAACTTTTGATGGGCATAGGCATGTATGATAAAGTTGGAAAAAGACTAAGTGGTGAAAAAATGTCCTAAAGCAGTAGTCTTATGAAAATGCCCACCATATTTCATAAGAAGGAGAAAATTCCCACCATGGCCTATCATCCCATAGTTGGTTGAAGTATCTATCTGACTAGGTCACCATTTCTTAGAACAACTCTTTGAGGAAGAAGATACAGGCCTCCCAAAAGAAGTTCTTTTTGGTGAAATTAGACTAGTTGCTCTAGGAGAATGCTCGCCATAATTTGTGGTTTGAAAGAAATGCCTGCACCATATGGGTATCCTATAGGTGGCTATTTTGTATACTTGATCATGTTCTTAATTTGACCTGAAAGTACCTGAGGCGGAAATTATGGATCTGCCAAAACAGGGTTTTAAGTAGCTTTTACATCATAATTCAGTAAAATTCCCACCGAGGAGAGACAATGTAGTTCCAGAGGATGAAAATGGTCTTAATGGATTCATCTAGTTGTCCTCCATCCATTGGATGTCTTACACTCCAAGTTTGATGAAAATTTGAAATCACCTTTGAGACGTATGGTTTAAAGAAATTGATTTAGTGTCAAATCACAAGGTTGAAGAGGCATTTGGAAATGCCCGCCAAAGCCTGTCTGAGTGATGATAAATTCATTAGAAGGTATAGTAATGTTCTTTAATGAATTGGCTATCCATCAATGTTCTTAGTTTTTCTTATGGTGACCGCATGAGAAAAATATCAACCTACCAAAAGAGGTAAAAACATTAGCTTGCATATCCAAAAATATGAAAAATTGACCGAGTGTTGAAAATAGGAGGTTGAGAGCCCACTTGGAAATGAACACCAGAGTCAGCTCTTTAACTGATAATTTCATCAGATGTTGTGGGTCCATTCTTTGATGATCTGGGTATCCACTCATGATCCTAGTTTCCCTCTAGGTGTTCACACGTGTGAGATATGAGTCTGCCAAAATGCCTCCTAGCACAGTAATGACTAGGGCCTGAAAAAATTCACTAAGTGTTGAATTGAGCAGTTTGAAAGACCGTTTTAAAGTGACTGTGTGTTTTTCAGTAAGGTTTTAAGGTGACATGGTCTTGTTCCTAGTTGAGTTGGATATCTAGCCATACCGCCAGTTTGTTTAAAGATGGTCAAGATGTGAAAAATATAAGTCTACCAAAAGTTACAAAAGTATGCATGTACAGTCTTAGTGAAATAAACGAGTAAGCTACAGGAAATTTATAAAGGGAACTCTGCATATGTTGAGAAGGATTTTATGATAGTATTTTGGAAGATATGATGTGATCGAAATTACACAACATATATTTAAGGAAGAAATGCTCGCAAAGGGTTTAATGAAGACACATGCATGCTACAATATTCTTGATAACCTTCAGACTCTTTAAGATATGCCAAACAGAGGAAACCACACTAACTACCATGTTATATGCCAAACAGAGGAAAAAATATATAAGTGTCGTTGAAAAATAAAACTTGTATCAAATGTGTCTTTAAAGAAGAAAGAGGTATGAGGGTGAATTTACTGGAGTCAATTCAAATTATAGCCCACGAGTCCTAGGGAACTATACATTGTTCCAAAATCCAAACCAGTAAATGGGAAAAGCTTGCAAAGTGTGTTGTAATTTAGGTAAAAGTGAGCATAAAAATAAAATAAAATGCTTCTTTAAAGGAGAAATAGGTCTTAGGTTGAATTGCACGCAGTCATTATAATTGCAGCTCCTATGGCACTCTACAAAATGTTTTAGAACCATAATAGAAAAAAATCACAAAAACTTGAAAAGTGTGCCATAATCCATGTAAAATTGACAATCAAAGCAAAATTAAATGCGTCTTTAAAGGAGAAAGAGGTCTCACGTTCAAGTTTTGATAGAATCAGTTCAAATTATAGCTCATAGAGGAATCTGTTCTAGACCATTAAATAGAATAAGATTACACAAGCTTGCACTCTATAGAATGTTTCAGACATATAATAGAATAAAATAACAAAAGCTTGTAATTTGTGCCGTAATTGAGGTAAAACTAATTATTAAAGCAAAATTAAATGCTTGGAAGAAACACGTCTCAGGTTCAAAGTTTCGACGGAATCAGTTGAACAAGTTCAAATTATAGCTCCTACAAGACTCTGCACACTGTTCTGGACCATTAAATAGAATAAAATTACAAAAGCTTGCAAATTGTGCTATAATTCAGAAAATTATACAAGAGCATGACTGGCTTGCAGTGCTCAACCCATATGTCTTTTCCCCGAATTTAAAGAGGAGCTTCAGACGCTCCAATAATAGAAAACCCTTACTAGATCCACCGATAATAGAAGCAATGGTAGCACAACAAAACAATTATAATTTCAATATGATTGTACCAAATCCATATTGGTTCAAAAATTTGACGTATTTTCCCCAAATTCCTACGCTGTTAGGGTTAATGGGCTTACATAATTCATTGGGCCCTTTGTTATCCTATGGAATGCGGCTAGATTGCCTCCCCTGGGAATGTTGGTATCCTTTGGACTGTGGATGGATTGTTTTGTTATCCTCTGGACTACGGCCAGATTGCCTCCATTGGGAACGCTGATATCCTTTGGACTGGTATCCCCTACTCCTCGATTTATCGCTGCTCTGCTCATCAAATTACCAATGCTCTGGATGTTTCTAATGAACTAGTGGTCTGCTCATCAAATTACCAGTGCTCTGGATGCTGCTAATGAACTCGTGTGTGGGAGTGAACTTGTTCGTTGTTGTTTTGCTAATGAGCTAGTGCATTGGTGTTTTTGAATTCTATGTTTTTTTTGTTTATTTGCATATTTTATATTTTGTGTTTTGTTTTGTTTTTTATTTTTCATATTTACCTTTTGTTTAGTTTATTTTGGGTTTTTTTTATTTGCATATTTTATATTTTGTTGCATTTTAAATTAATTATAGTTAAACAACTCTATGTTTTTAATTTACTGTAGTTTAATTTAATTTAATTTAATTTAACTAGGATTTTGTCATAATTTGTATCGGTTGCATTGCTTATAGTGAGATCCTATACATAAGTCCCTTCAAGGATAGACACGATGATGATGACGATGATCATGATCATGATGATCATGATGACAATAAAGATTATGGTGATGATGACAACAACGACGATGATCATCATCATCCTTTTCATCGTCATCACCATTGTCTAATTCGTCATCTTCATCAATATCATCATCATCATCTTCATAATCATCATCATCGTCATTGCCATCATTGTCATCATGATCTTCTTTATCATCATCATCATAATCATTATCTTCATCATCAACGTCTTCGTTATCACTACCATATCGTATCCGTCATCGTCATCATCAACATCTTCATCTTCATCGTCATATTAATCATTAACATCATCGTCATCCAATTCATTAGCATCCCCATTGTCATTATCATCATCTTCATCATCATCATCGCCATCATTTTCATTATCATCATCATCATCATCATATTCGTCATCATCATCATCATCTTCATCGTCGCAATTTTAGGGGGAGCTCAGTGAATGAAGACATCTACATGATAGGGGGAGCATCCAGTTGAGTGAAAAATTAAGGATTGCTCCTAACACCCATTCCAAGGACTAATATGACAATTCAATATGATCTAAGGAAGTAGTAAAAAAAATACAAGTTATTGGGTCCTATGAAGCCTCCTGTTCTTAGATTTGTGCACATGAAGAATCAAGACTTATGGACCTAGTCTGGTGTCTTAAAAGAGGAAGATCCGAATTGAGCAGTTTGGTAGTTCCATAAAGTGCATCCTTTATGGGAGTGAATAATCACTCATAACCATTCTATTATAGTGTTAGTGAAGCTCAAAACAATTTAGTGAAGACTAAGGTAAAGATCTTGTCATCGCATCTTTATCATCATATTCATCTTCATTGGCATGCATATTCATCATCATCACCATCACCATCATGATCATATTGAAATTCATCATCATTATCATCATCATCATCATCATCCCCATCCTAATCATCATCATGATAATCATTATCATCATCTTCATCATCCTCATCCTAGTCATCCTCATCATCCTCATCCTCCTCATCCTCCTCATCATCATCCTCATCCTCACCCTCATCATCATCATCATCATCATTGTTGTCATCGCCATCACCACCACCATCATTGATCATCATCATCGTCGTCGTCGTCGTCGTCATCATCATCGTCATCATCTCCCTCTTCCTAATCAACATCTTCATCATCGTCATCATCATCATTTTCATCATCGCCCTCATAATTATCTTCATCATGTTCATCATATTCATCACCACCACCACCATCATCATCATATTCATCATCATGATCATGATCATCGTCGTCGTCATCTCCCTCTTCCTAATCAACATCTTCATCATCGTCATCATCATCATTTTTGTCATCGCCCTCATCATCATCTTCATCATCTTCATCACCACCACCACCACCATCATCATTGAATGTTGATTTATCTTCATCTATGTCTCCTTCCCAAAGGTTTGAAAATGATCTTATTTGAGGAGTTTTGCGGGAGCACCTTTCAGGTTAACTGGTTAGCAAGTTTTGCCACCATTGAGTCATCGGATGGAGATGGGTTTTGATCTACAGTAATAGGTATTTCTGTATATTCATGCAGCAGTGGAATAAGGGTAAAGTGTGTTAAACTTCAACGGTTCAGATTCAGGATGGTGAAGATTGACGACGGAAAGTGATTCTGTGTAGCGGAGATGCGAGGAAGGATTTATTTTTGAGATTTGTGGAGTCCGTTAAATGGGTGTAATGTTGGAGGGTTGAGATCGGCACAAGGTGAGATCAACAGTCCTAAATCATTTTGCGTGGTGAACCTGCTTGGAGGGAGAAACTTTTGCAAATCGTGAAAAGGGTTAATCATGTTGATGTAATTGTAACTTCGGAATGTATTCACTTGTATATCTTATGTATTGTACCTCGATGTTTATTCGGGAAGTGTTTGTAATGTAATTGAGTCATGTCATGCCCCAATGTTCCGATTGGGAGTTTGTATAATGTAAACAAGTCATGTCAAGTCATTGTGGGTAACCCTCCTATTGGTCAAGGGAAAAGTCTCCACAAGTTGTGGGGCAGTAGGGTTATTAGACACTCCTAGAAATGTCAGCTCTAGTAAGTAATTGTTAAGTGAGGCCGACATGTTGGAGTGGGATTCAAGTGAACGAAAGAATATAAATAGAAAGTGAGCCTCTCTATTTATCACACACACACTCACTCCTTGGGGCGCATGAGTAAGAGAGAAGTTGCTGGGACAAGAGAGAGACTACTGCTGTCAGGAGATCATCTTTATGTTTTTGGGTTTTACTTTTGGTGTTGATTCTATCTCTGAGTAATTTTCAGGGTTTTCTCCTTTATGGTTTCCCCGAGTAAAAATTTTTGTGTCTCTTGTCTCTTGTGTTTATTGTTGTGCATGTTATTCTCTCAGTTAAACATCCTATGATTATAATGCTAGCTTGAATGATAAAAATATAACATGGTATTAGAGCTAACCTGAGAAGAAGGCATTGTGCAGCTACAGAAGCTAGGAATTCTTACTTTTTGGGTCTCTCTCCATGATCCATCAGCAAACGTATGCTAGGATGACTCTCCATTGAAGGGCACATCTTTCTATCGAAGCAAAATTCGATTTCGGGCATTTTCAGTTTTTGGTGTAGGAAATTAGGGCTTCTTACAGAAGAGTAATTTTTGAGTGAGCCCGGCATAGGATTTCTCTCCTCATCAAAATCGAATTTTAGAGACCTAAGTTGAGATTTTTGGTTGGGTATAACTCCGGGAAAGTCAAACCCTAGTTTGACCCCAAGCTGGAAAAACCCTAAAATGCTAAAACTGACAAGTTTTGGTACATTCGCCATATATAGGGATTGGAGAAGGCTCAAAAGCTGAAACATTCACAGGCCAAATATAAAATCTTGTTTTACACTATTTCCAAAATTCAGCCTCAGATTCGCTATATTCTAGGAGATGTGATCCCTCCAAGTTAGGGTTCTAGCCTCTTCCAGGATTCATCCCTAAACAGGACACCTGGGGAGAATTACTACATCTTGGGATACAAAGCTTCAATTGAAATTTATGAATATTTTCCAGAAAGGGAACAAACTATACTTTTTGTGGTTCAAGTTTCAGACCCATAAGAGCAAACAGTGACATGTGGCAGTCCATACAACTTCGATGTGCTGATCAGTCCTGAAACATGTCACCTTGGGAAAACTCTCATAAGTCCCAATTGGTGAAAAGAATTATGATGAAACCTATGGTGTTGGAATAGGGACAAGTGAGGATATCTTAGTGTGAAATTTTAGACATAGAGGAGTAGTAATTTCGGAGATACCACAGAAACAGTAGTAGGAATATTTGCAAAAGAAATTGGAAAACTAGGGCTTTTTGTTCTAGGAGCTTCCCCCACTGTTTTCAGAAAATTAGTACATTGGACAGCTCACCTTGAAGAGGTATATCTTTCTATACAATCATATCTGAAAGATTTCATGTTTTGAAAATTAGGGTTTCTCTGACAAACCCTAAATCAGCCAGCTCCGGAACCAGGACGGACACCTAAAATCGGTGAGATCTAATCTTTTGTTGTTTTCATTTGAGGTTCTCATTTCAAAATGATCTATCACATCAGCTTGATGATAAGCTTGGTGAAGTTGACAACTTCCAAGCATGGAATCATATGATCTCTCTGAAGAAAATGAATTGGACACCCACATGAGTGGAGAGGTTCGAGTTCTAGAGGGAGATGAGGCTAAAATCCTTACACAAGAAGAATTTGGTCAAGGCCAAGAAGATCATTGTTGATTAAATCACGGATCACCTTGTACCACAAGTGTCTTCCCTAAAGACATCGAAGATGTTTGATTCCTTGACCAAGATATTTGAAGGGAAGAACATAAATCATAATATGACCTTAAGAAACCAGTTGAAGAATGTGAAGATCTAGAATACAGAGACCATACAGTCATACTTTACAAGGGTCTCTCAAATCAAAGAACAACTTGAAGCGGTAGAAGAAGAAGTGGAGAATGCAAAAGTGGTGATAGCCACATTGAATGGTCTCCTAGGATCATGGGATTCATTCATTCGAGGAATGTGTGCTAGAAGGAAGTGATTACTTTCAGCAGACTCTAGGAAGAAGAAGAAGCTCGACTCATAAGAAGAGAAGAGAAGATGGGAGCAATTGAAGATCAAGCTCTCACCATCCAAAGGAGATCCCTCAAGCGATGAGGAATATGAAGGACTCAATTCTTGAAGAACCTCTTATCCATCTTGAGCATTTGGATAAGAAATGATGAAGTCATGAATGAAGAAGATGATGAAGCGGAAGGATCAAGGAGTCTACCCACAAAACAAATAAAGATAAGTATTTCATTGTAATTTCATGATATTGTTTTGTTATGCATTTGTTTATATTCAGTCAATGTATTATGCATGAGAGAATGTTTGCATTAATGACAGTATACTACTAATATGCATGTGATGGGTAAGTAGCTCATGGTTCTATACAACTCTCCATTGCTACTTATCTAGAATGAAACCCCTTTGTTTACATATTGGATTAGTGCACAATCTCAATGTTGTACTGGTAGAGATGGAAGGCATCTAGAAAGTTTCCGTGAGATATGGATGAATGTTGTATTGGATAAAATAGTTGCATGATCATATATTTATGCATAAGAATTTTCCATTATGAATATTCCTTATGAAATGTTTCTAACCATACAAATGCATTTGACTTGTAGGAAAGATCGCATACATAATCGCCTACAAGCAAAGAAGGATGAGACTTGTTCCGAAGAAAAAGTGACGACAGTTCAAGGTTGAGAATAATATGGCGAATGCAACGACATCATTGATGCAGAAACTTCCAGCTATGAAGAAGTAACCAAGAAGAAAGGGAAGACCATTTCAAGAGAATAATGGCTAGGATGCAGTATCGATACATGAACGGAAGTTTGTAGTTCCATCATGCAGTAGATGGAAACATCGTGGGATACAAGGCAAGATTTATAGCACGAGGCTTCTCACGAAAAGAAGGCATAGACTGCAAAGAGACATTTACAGCCATTGGAAGTGAAGTCACATGATAGGAAGAATCATGTGTGCAAATGAAAGAAGGCCTTGTACGAGTTCAGAAGACACCCATGGGATAACACATACATGATGAACTTGATGAAGATCTTAACCTTTACTACAAGGTTGAAGATGAAATCCTATAGAAGATGACAAGCTCACAGATGGGTGCGAGAAGAAATTTTGAAAAAGTTCAAGATAGAGGATCTTGGTATCCAGTGATCCTAGATGGATACATAAAATATTAGTAGCAAAGGAAGACAGAGGGAGTATGATGCTTCACTTTAGAGGGAGTGACTACAGAAGATCCCGAGGTTCGACATGGAACGATAGGATGGACATATTATTGATGACTCTAGGCTTTACTGAGAGTAAAGAGGATTCCAACCTTTGCTTCAAGGTTGAAGATGGAAGACCAGTGACGCTCCTATTATATGTTGATGACTTGTTCCTGACAGAAAAGAGGAACTCATTAACATTGTAAGAAGGATACTTGCTACCGAGTTTGAGATGAAGGACTTGGATATGATGGCATGGAGGTGTGGCAGAATATCCATGGTACAAGGGAAGTATGCAGTAGAGATCCTGAAGAGGTTCAGGATGATGGAATGTAAGGCCATGACCACACCTATGGCATCGAACCTGAAGTTATTGAGTGATGCTTCATCAGAAGCGGTTGATGCTATGATGTATTGTCAGATGATTGGGTCCTTGATGTACTTGATGAACACGAGACCAGATATTTGCTTTGTTGTGAACACCTTGATCCAGTTCCTGACAGATTCGAGACATGTTCATTTGATTGCTGCAAAGCATATTCTGAGGTACTTGAGGGTGTTGAGCTTAGGGCAGACCCGGGTTCTATACTTTTGTCTTCGCACCAACAAAAGACCCACAGTGTTGGCCCTTTCGGCAACAACTTGCGAACAGGTTGCGGTCTCACCCGAAACAGCTATGGGGTGCCGCAGAATCAGGTTTCTACAAGCAGAAGAGGGATATTACTATACCTTTAGCTTTTAACAAATAATAATCATACAATACAAAGCTTCGACATTCACTTATTTAGCTTCGCGGTTAGATAAACAAACAGTGACTTTCTTAACCCTTAACTGGGAATTCACAGTGAAGTTAGTATTTAGCAGTGATCTTACTTATCAGTTATATAATTATCAATGCATAAAAGAACATAACAGAACAACACAAAAGAACCACAACACAAGATATAACGTGGTTCACCCCCAGTTTAGGGGCTATGTCCACAGAACTATGTTTTATTCAACTCTTTACAAAAACCGCAGTTATGATCTGCACACTCAGTTGCAGATCCCTTCAACTCCTCAAAGCTGTGCACTTAGCTGCAGATCTCTGCGCACACAGTTGTAGATCTTCTTAATCACCCAAAAACCCTCTGCGCACACAGTTGCAAAGGTTTTCCACGCACACAGCTGGGACTTAACCTTTCTTACAAAACAAGCCTTAGCTTTGCATCAATTCATCTTACATCAAAAGCCTAAACTGACTCCTTTACAAGAGTGCTTATTTATATAGTGCACTTATTACAAAACCATGGGCACCCCGAACCCTAAACCCTGGACTTAAACCATGGGTTGATTACAAAAAGAGGGCCTTGAATTAACCCCGACACCCCTAAGACTATTTTGAGTCATAACTCTGCTTACAAGCTTCCACAAAAACCACAGAGTTACCAAAGTTAAGGACTGTTAAGGTGTGCGCCCCAACAGGCCCCTAAGACTCACCAGTGTCTTGTCCCGGGACACTCTGCTATTTGTCTGGTGGGAGAAATTTGTTGGCGAAGATAGTGAATTGCTTGTTGAGGCCACGCATGATATTGTCGGCTGCTTGCTCCTTCTCCACCAACTCCTGCAATGCTCCTGCTGATGCTTTGCTGGCCTTTTCCTGTGCAAATGCATCATACTCCTTCAGAACTTTGAGTTGACTGTCCGCAGTAGTACTCAAATCCAAGGCCTCGTTGACAAGGGGCTGCATAGAATTTTCCAGTAGTGTTGCTTTCATTCTATACGACTCAATTTCTTGCTGGAGTTCCTTGCTTTTTTTTACCTTGAGCATTTTCTACATAGGAGGCAGAGTCTTAATTTCTTCTTTCATTGCATCCAACTCTGTTTGTCGCTGCTTGATGCTTTCTTGCAACTTTTGTACTTCTGGGTGTTCCTGCAGTTTTGTCCAGGCGTTGACGCTTTCCTATAGCAGTTTTGCTGTGTTGCCCACAATATCTGATATTTTTGCTACTGAGGCCTGAATGTCTGTGCAGCGCTGCTCTCTGACCTCTGGTGGGATCTCCGGGATGATGCGAAGTTGAAGCTCCGCAATCTGATCCTCATGCTCTGCTTTAAGCTTCTCTATTTCACTGCGAGATTGCTGTGCATAGTCTTTCAGTTTGGCAATTCTTTGCTCCGGTTCTTCCTCATTCTGGATGTCGAAGTCAGGAAGACTTTGACACACCTCCTCCAATACTCGTGCCAATGTGACCTGCTTACATTCTGTGTCGCTCTTCTTCTGGTCCACCTCCTCCAACTATGCTGCGAGGCTATCATTCTGCTTCATGGTATTTTCCAACTGTATTTGTGAGTAGTGGTCTCATGCTTGGATTTCCTTCACGATAGCTGACTGGCAGAGATGTAATTCCATCATGGACATCTTGGTGTAATCTATTCCAACTATCATGCTCATCTCCGTGCGAGATGCTGCATCGGTTATGATGAGGGTGGCACTTGACACTTGTCCCCGATTTTCTCTCATCGGCCATTGTCTTGTGTCTGACTACATAGGTACTGGGGCACTACTTGCTCAAAAGTCAGTCATTGATTTTTCTGCTAGCTCCTTCAGCTTTGAGATTCGCTTTGCTACGCCGGTGATGGCATCAAGATGCGTGGCTGCAAACTATGACCATTTCTTGGTGAGAACTTCTGTTGAATTTGTTAGAGCCTGATCAAGCTCCTCACTTGTCAAGGTGGGGTCTTCGTCGATATTCTTGTCCTTTGACGCTTTCGTTTTCTTTTGGGACTGAGGTTTGGTCACTTCTTCGGTGTCTGGTGACTTGCGCTTATCTGGCCGATTAGGGTCTGAGATAGTTTTGACTGAATCCTCTTCTTCTCCTTCATCTCCGCCATCTCCACCCTGGTCGCTTTCGCTCTGCTGTGACTCACTTTGCTCTTCGCTGTCCTCTGGGGGGTCTTGCTGTTGCGTCTGACTAGGACCTGGAATGTTGGGTTTTGTCCCTGCGCCCTTCCTCCATTCAGCTGGCCACTGCTGAACTACTGCGAGGATGTCTTCCTCATTTACCACATATGGCAACTTCCAGCATGTATGTTTATCATCTGCGTGGGCCTGGATGAAGACATTGTGCATGTCAGCCTTGAAGTTGGCCATTCCCACATACTTAGAAAATAACTCATTACTAAGCCATGGTGTCTTCAAGATCTCATACGAGATACTCATGGCATAAAAGGTGAACACAGTGTTCGTCATCTGCTGGGATGCTTTGTCCCGTGACACCCAGAGAGATGCATACCTCACTGCACCTGGCATGCTTGGAGGCACATCAATAAACTGCGCCTCGGTGGGCTCTTTCTACCTGATCAACCATGAATAGTGAAAGGGTCTACCTTTTTCCTGCACGTCATGGGCATCTTCAAGGAATTCCTTAGCAATGTATGCTGCCTAGTTGTAAATGTAGCCTTTCGCACAGTTCACAGCAATACTGACAATCGGGGTAGGTACTTCATTTGGTCTGCACTTCCGCATTAGATTGCATGCTAAGAGCTCTGTGGCGAATTGAATGTTTTGATATTGAATGGCCGAGGTTTGATACCCTCACTTCCCTTTCGTCAGCCCGAAGCATTCCTTCATGCTATGTGCTAGCTTCACATCTTCAGGTTTTCCAAAAAACTCAATGCTAGGGTCAGGCCCTTCCTTCAGCAGGCCCATAATCCGTTGAATGAGTTCTCCATTGATGGCGATTTTCTAGTTTCCGATCCATAGGTACCCTTCATGCACCAACGCCAATAATTTCTTGACCACCACAGTTACCTGTGTGCTGCGACCGAAGTGGGGCAGATCGAGCATCTTCAACAAACCCGCTTTGTCCAAGCCAGCAGCCCACTGTTTTACTTCTAATAATGTCGCTCCAGTCTCCTGATAGCGGACAGAGTGTAAGTATGTCCCAGGTGTGAACTGTGAAAATTTCCCCTGATCATTTGTATCATGGTCGGAGTACTTGAGCCGGTCGATTTTCCCTGTCATTATCCTGACCAACTGCACACCCGGGGGCAGCGAAGGGGTGCGTAATGTGAACTTCTTCTTCCACCGAGAGAGCTGAACTCCTGGTCAAATTGGTGGAAGATACAGTGGATGCTGCGGTGCAATGTTCTCATCCTCTTCAGGTGGGACTCTGCTGAGCCGGACGAATTCATCTCAGGATCCTCCAGTGTTTTCCCTGATTGCTTGTGTCTGTCTTCGTTCCGCTTAGAACGAACTTCAGGCTTAAATTTTTTCCTAGTAGAGCGTGTCTACATTGGCTGAGTCGGTGCTGGGGGAGTCTCTTCGCGGGTTGCAAACGCAAGTGGGTGGCTGAAAAGGTGCAACAGACTCTCCTGTTCGAATTCTCTCACTAACTTCCGAAGCTCGCGATCAGCTGACATGGACGCAATTGTAAAACTCAAAAAAATGCAAAGTGCGAATGTCGCGGGTGTGGGTGTCTTCTTATAGAATCCATCCACAAAATATGTCATAACTGTGCATTGATGATACCAAATCTGACAAAGATCTTGTCCAAACAGCGGTAGATTTTCCAAGATCTCATTAATACAGGCAGTTAACATAGGTAGCGTACCGGCACCGCCAATTTTGATTTCTTCCAATGGTTGTATTTTAAGCTTCGACAGATCTTTCCTTCTTCGACACAAGCAGTAACTCTGGCTGCACCATAATAATGACATTCGACACTTCCTGATACCAGCTTCAACCTGGCTTCGAGCTTCAACCCATAACAGAATGTCTTCCACCACCTTAATGATTCCTTTCATTTTTGAGAGCTTTGTCAGAGATAGGTCTTGATATTCATGGAGAAGTTGGGTCACTTTGCTCACCATTTATTCATCCCAATAATCTCCAATGGTAGCATGCTTAGGGTTTTCTTCTGAGCCAATGTTTACAGTCCACATCTTCAGGGGCTGAGTCACTTCAGGTGCTTTGACTGCTGGTCCATGTACTTCGCAGTGTCCGTCTGACTCAAAAATGTTAATGTTACATGGATCATCATCCTCGTCAATTGCGAGGTTATAACATTCTACTGCATTAGCTTCTTGTTCCTTCCAATCATTCTGGTATTCTGCTAGTTCTTGATCATCAAACACCTTAGTATGGATCAACCTGATAGCTGCGTCTAAAGCTAGACAAACTTCATTAGTAGAAAATGTAAGCACAAAACTATCAACAAGACAATCCCAACTTACAGTACCATGGCGAAGCTCGACCTCCACATACCAGTTCTTTGCTATAGGTTCCAGAGTATGCACAAACCTATGTACCCACTCTTCACGAGGTACATGCTTCCACATGTCGTAGCACTGCTCCAAATGTTCCTGAGGACTAGTCTTACCATTAAACCTGCTTCGCACCTCCTGAGGTCGATCCATGAATCTTAGGCGAAGGAACTGTTGAAAAACAAGCTTCCCAACTATGAATGTAATTTTTGTGACCATTCCACCATCTGGCTACTGTGGCTCTGAATGTTGAATCTAAAGTCTCCATTATCTGTGAATCTGGTACCTACTTTGAGAATTGTACAATAAAATCTGTTGGGTCTGTCAAGCCGTCAAAGGTAGGCAAGTCTCGTGTCTGTGAACCAAGCCATCTAAGAGACTTGGTAAGTCTTACACATCGATGTCCATGTAGCTCGTAGAGTCTATTCTGCCAATTCTCTAGACCATCGTCTGAATCAGTCATACAGGAACTGTCACACTGCCAGTCCATGATACCTTCGGCAGTAGGATCAACATAATCTTATTCCTTAGTTGTGATGTTGTATATATGATCCAAAACATCCTGATCTTCATCTCTGATTGGTTCTGTGTACCTTTCTCCTTGAGAAGGGTCCAATGGTACTATGACTCTCAAACCTTTCCCTTCGAAGGTCATCTGTCTCTTCTTAAGGTTAATGACTGCATCATTGTCTAGTTCCCATTCAATACCTAGAAAGGATGGATAGGGGTTGCTGTCATCAATTATCTCAATGACTTCAAAGTCTGTTAAGGTACTGACTCCATCAATATCTACTAGGGCACGAGGGAATCTTCCTAGGGGCACAATCTTCTGCTGATTGGATAACCTCAACTGTATAGGGGACCATTCCAGAGTAGTTTTTCCCATTTGTTCCCATGTCTGCTTAGTTAAGACATTTACTTCTGATCCTAGGTCTAAGATGACATTAGTCATGTCATACTCTCCTATCTGAGCATTCAATCTCATTTCCCTGCCAGTTCTTCTGACTCTATTAATAGTTTTTTCCTTACCAGAACTTCGATGAGGTTCGCAAGAAGCAATAACTTTCTGCAACTCATTTAAAGCATTCTGATTTTTTAAGAGCTTCATACAACTCTGTAAAAAGGAGGACAATGTACTTACTTTATTCGTCGAAGCTTCTTGCGGCTGCAACTGCTGCTGAGGTTGTTGCGCAGGTGCTACTGATGTGCTTGGGTCAGCAAAGTCTCTCTTGGTTTCCATAAATGTCTCTTTTTCTCTTTCGACATCAAATGCTGGGATTTTTTCTGGGGCGTTACGAACCCAAGCCTCGTCAGGTTGTTTCTCCTTATTCTGTATTTGCGTTGTAGCTCCACTCCTTGTAACAAAATTAATGGCTAGGATAGGTCGTTACTCTACAACAATCATCTGAATATTCTGAGTAGGGGCACTATTTCTTTCTTGAATCTTGGCTATCAGCTGTGGGCACTGTTCAATGACATGATCTACGCCTCTGCAATATCGACACGTCGTAGTTGGGTTCTGACAGTCTCGAGCTAGATGTCCTGCCTAGTTACAGTTATAACACACAACCTGGCCTCGTCCTCTTCCAGCCATACCACCATGACCATGACCTCCAAAAGTTCTGCGACCCAAGGTACTACCACGATAACCATATCCATCATTGCCTTGTCCATCATTTTGTACCCGATAAGCATCATAAGTTTGTTCTCTCATGAGGTCAAAACTGCGACACTCATCTTCGTTGTGTCCAACTGACTTACAGAACTTGCAATAGGGGTTCTTAGGGACTTGCACATACCTCTGCAGTAGATAGCAGTCTTCAGGTCGATGCTGGCCAGTTGTCCTACAGATCTCACAATATAGAACACTAGGGTTGAACGGGTTTGGCGCACCAGAATTCAGGTAATTTCTTACCACAGGACATTGTTCCTTGTCGTGACCCTCTGTTCGACATCGTGTACACCAAACCTCTTCTTGAACATCTTTTCCTTTCTTCATGTTGCGAAGCTCCAGATCCATCGCTGTCAACTGCGCTTGTATTTGGGCTATTCCAGAATTATCTTCAACAGGAGCGGTTTCAAGCTCCATAGCTATTTCCAAAGCCTCTTGCTGATCAGCAACCTTCTGTTGCATGAGTGGAATCCTGATATGCGGTAACAAAGCTGCAATGAACCATTCCTTATGCTGCACTGGTCCAATAGTGAAACTGACTTGATCTAGTAGAACTTTGAACCTCTGATCAAAGTCCCACACTGATTCTCCTCGCCTCTATTGAATTTCCTTTAGTTCAGTGATACACTGCAACTCTGATTTAGGATTCTTAAATTCCTTTATCATTGCTGCTTTTATATCAGACAAGACATGGTTCTGAGTACTGGAAAACTTCATGAACCAGGTCAAAGCGCGGTCTCTAAAAGAAGTAACCAGCTGCGCTCTTCTTGTATCTTGATCCGTAAT
>LPNX010557188.1:341016-404907 GCA_001517045.1 Pseudotsuga menziesii
TTTACCCCTTGGTCCTTTGAAAAACTGTCGTTTGGCTTCGCTGAAGGATGTACTTGTGTCAATGGCGAACTCCATCACAAATGCTTCAAGGGTTCGCATTGTCCAGAAATCCACAGCTCGGGATATCTCGTTGTTCACCCTTTTCAATATATTAATTCTTGGGGGATTCCAAGCCAGAAACTGACCTTCTTGGAAGTTCATCCTTCTCTCTGTCAACCTGGATAACCATTGGTGCAACTCTATGTGGATACTACCAAAGAAAATTTCATAAACATCAGAAAAAATGTACCTTTGTAAAAATTCATTTGAACTATGGTGCGGATCTTTGTTCTCTTGTTTAGCAAAGTTCAGATAAGTCTCTTCAATCCAATCACCGATTTCTTTCGCTGAGGGCCTCCAAAACATAGCCCTCTAGGCAAGACGTAAACCCCTCTTGAGCAGATACTGAGTTCAACTGGCAACGGAACCAATTTGTTGGGCTTAGGGCAGACCCGGGTTCTATAATTTTGTCTTCGCACCAACAAAAGACCCACAGTGTTGGCCCTTTCGGCAACAACCTACGAACATGTTGTAGTCTCACCCGAAAAAACTATGGGGTGCCGCAGAATCAGGTTTCTGCAAGCAGAAGAGGGATATTACTATACCTTTAGCTTTTAACAAATAATAATCATACAATACAGAGCTTCGACATTCACTTATTTAGCTTTGCGGTTAGATAAACAAACAGTGACTTGCTTAACCCTTAACTGGGAATTCACAGCGAAGTTAGTATTTAGGAGTGATCTTACTTATCAATTATATAATTATCAATGCATAAAATAACATAACAGAACAACACAAAAGAAGCACAACACAAGATATAACGTGGTTCACCCCCAGTTTAGGGGCTACGTCCACAGAACTGTGTTTTATTCAACTCTTTACAAAAACCACAGTTTTGATCTGCACACTCAGCTGCAGATCCCTTCAACGTCTCCTCAAAGTTGTGCACTTAGCTGCAGATCTCTGCGCACACAGCTGCAGATCTTCTTAATCACCCAAAATACCTCTGTGCACACAGCTGTAGAGGTCATCCATGCACATAGTTGGGACTTAACCTTTCTTACAAAATAAGCCTTAGCTTCACATCAATTCATCTTACATCAAAAGCCTAAACTGACTCCTTTACAAGAGTGCTTATTTATACAGTGCACTTATTACAAAACCATGGGCTGAAACCATGGGCACCCCAAACCCTAAACCTTGGACTTAAACCATGGGTTGATTACAAAAAGAGGGCTTTGACTTAACCCCAACACCCCTAAGACTATTTTGAGTCATAACTCCGCTTACAAGCTTCCACAAAAATCGCGGAGTTATCAAAGTTAAGGACCGTTAAGGTGCGTGCCCCAACAGAGGGGTATCGTTGATTATGGGCTCAAGTATGAGGCGAGTCAGAAGATTAACCTGGAGGGTTATGTTGATTCATATTGGGTAGGTAGTACCATTGATAGGAAGAGCACTTCAGGGTGTTGCTTCAGTATGGGATCAGGTGTGATCTCTTGGTTTAGAAGGAAGCAATCCTGTGTGGCACTGAGTACAGCTGAAGTAGAGTATGTCGCAACTTGTTCAGCTAGTTGTGAGGCAGTATGACTGAGGAATATATTGTTTGATTTATTTGATCTCCATTTAGATGCTACTTGTATATATTACAACAACTAGAGTTGTGTGAAGTTGTCGGAGAACCCAGTGTTCCATGACAAGTCGAAGCATATCGAGATCAAGTATCACTATATTAGGGATATGGTGCAGAGAGGAGAAATGAAGCTCCAGTATGTTGTGATGGATGAATAGATAGCTGATGTGTTGACAAAGCCATTGGCCAAAGTGAAGTTTGAGTACTTCAGGGAGAAGCTTGGTGTTCTCCAGATCGAGGTTCCCTCCAAAGCGAAGTGATGAGTCCGTGAGCCATTCTGACATGGTGAGAGGATTGGTTCCTTCCATGGTCAGATGTAAGGGATGAGCCATTATGTCATGATGAGAGGATTGGTTCCTTGCATGTTAGATATGAGTATTGATCCATTCTAATGTGACTGTAGGATTGGTTCCTACATGATCAGATATAAGCACTGAATGCCATTCTTGGAATGGAGGCACCTGGTAAGTTACCAGAAATAATCAGTCTAGGACTAAGGGCCATTCTGATGTGACTCTAGGATTGGTTCCTACATGATCAGATATAAGTGCAGAGCCCTTTCGACATGTACATAGGATTGGTTCCTCGCATAGTCGAATGTAAGTGCAGAGACCTTTTGACATGTACATTGGATTGGTTTTTCACATGGTCGAATGTAAGTGCAGAGCCCTTTTGACATGTACATAGGATTGGTTCCTCGCATGGTCAAATGTAATTGCTGGGCCTTTCTGACATTGGTTGTTAGATGTGAGTGCTGGGCCTTTCTGAAAGGGTTGTGGGATGTGTTCCCAAATGGTCAGATGTGAGTGTTGGGCGTGCCTTTCTGATGTGATTATAGGATTGGTTCCTACATGATCATATATAAATGCTAGGCGGACCATTCTGACTTAGGGTCATATATAAGTGCTGGAAAAGACCTACATGGGGGCTAGGCCTACAACCAACATGAAAAAGGGCTGGCTCTATAGAACTTCCTATGATGAGAAGAATCAAGAGATAGCACCCGTGATGATGATCCAGCAGAGATGTTCCAGAACCAAAGATGATCCATATCGAGTGATGATATAGATCCAGATGAAGATGACTTGAAGATGACGAGGACTAGATGATGATCCAGATGATATAGAGAAGAAGACTTGTGCTAATAAATTGTGTTGAGAGAATACCTTCCTAGTTAAGAGGGGGTGTTGATGTAATTGTAACTTTGGAATGTATTCACTTGTATATCTTATGTATTGGACCCCGATGTTTATTCCAGGAAGTGTTTGTAATGTAATTGAGTCATTCCATGCCCCGATGTTCCCATCGAGAGTTTCTATAATGTAAACAAGTCATGTCAAGTCATTGTGGGTAACCCTCCTATTGGTCAAGGGAAAAGTCCCCACAAGTTGTGGGGCACTAGGGTTATTAGACACTCCTAGAGATGTTGACTCTAGTAAGTAATTGTTAAGTGAGGCCGACATGTTGGAGTGGGACTCTAGTGAACGAAATAATATAAATAGAAAGTGAGCCTCTCTATTTATCACATACACACTCACTCATTGGGGTGCATGAGTAAGAGATAAGTTGTTGGGACAATAGAGAGACTACTACTGTTGGGAGATCATCTTTATGTTTTTGGTTTTTACTTTTGGTGATGGTTCTATCTTTGAGGAAGTTGCGGGGTTTTCTCCTATATGGTTTCCCCAAGAAAAATTCTTTGTGTCTCTTGTCTCTTGTGTTTATTGCTATGCATGTTATTCTCTTAGTTAAATATCCTAATATCATAATGCTAGTTTGAATGATAAAAATCTAAAAAATCAGAGAGAAAATCGGTTGGTTTAGATGAAGGCGAAGATAGATCTGCAGACTCAAACAATTCCGCGGATTGAACTAGCGCAAAGAAAGTTACGAATTCAGTCCGCAGAAAGTGGTAGGGGCTGCGAAGATCTACGGTCAGAATAAGATGTTGGGTAGATCAACAGGTGAGAAGCATTCCGCAATCAGAAGTTTCTCACTCGTTCAGATGAAAAAGGGTTAGCAGAATGTTAAAGTTCTCAAGGTTGAGCGGTCCCGATGAAGGTGGTTTAGAGATCGATGGTTGATATTGATCTCCCCAAATCAAGCTATGCAGGTTGATAGTGTTGAGTTTTTGGGTATGAAGATTTGGTGTATCAAGGGCTTAGATCGCAAAGATGAATAGATCTACGGTACTAAGTGCATGGAGAAACACGATGGTTATGAAACATAAAAAAACTATAAAAAAATATGAGTGGAGAAGACTCCCTCATGTACGATATGCCTTCCCGAAAGTTAATTGATTTCCCCGACGCCATTTGTGATACACCCACAGGAACAATCATCCCCACGGTAGTGCCAACTCACTCAAAACCATATGCCTGTCGTATGGCTGGCGTGTGAAATCATAAAGATATCATGAAAATATAAGAAGTGTAACAGGGAATCTAATCGCCACATGTAGTAGGGGAAACGCAGTGAAATAATGGTTCTGGTATTGTCATCACAGGAGCGAAAGGGTCGTCAAAGGAGCAAAATGGCCAGAACACGTCCAGTCCATATTCTTTGAAGCATATGGTTGACCAAGCTACTCAACGATGAAATGTGCGAATATGTTGACGGGTCATCCCCTTGTCCAGTTTTCCAATTCTATATAAACACCACCTTCCAGAGCCATTAAGGTGCATAGGATGAGATAGTGTAGAAGAAAACTCGTGGTATCATTCCTCCAAGAGGTTCTAAGGATTCTAATATGTTTGCAATGGAAATCTGGTTCGAGAATATTGTTAGTCTGGGTGTGTTGTTGGTTGGTGAGCTTGATTCCAAGCTCATCTATCACCTTGGTTTTTCACACTAGGGAAGCACCAACCATCAGGGAGAAAACATCATACACCACTTTAAGAGATGCACATGTTTTCTATGGGGGTGAATGCTTGTACTGGCAAGCATCAAGGGCCCAAGGTCTTCATCATAGCTTTCTTGCACCCCGTCCACCAACCTTTTCTGAGGTGGTGAGGAGTACTTGAATGACAAGCCACTGCAGAAGCTTGTTTTTTCCAGAAGCAAGGGGGAAGCTATGAAAACAGTTGATAACAGAAAGGATATATATGCTTATATTTCAAGAAACTTATGTTGCAATAAGCGTTTCTAGTGATCTTTCCGTACTAAAAATTTATTATATTGTGCTAACATTTAAGTTACCAAATTTTGGAAATGTAACAAATGATGGAAGGCATATTAAATATTTAATTTTTGTTTTCAGTAATAAAATTACAATTGTTTTCTGTGTTTTCTTATACTTTGTAAATTTTCGTCTTTTTTAGGCCAGTTCTATAGGCATTACAACTTTGGGTTATTCGTTGAAATTTGGTTGCATGAGTAGAATTGTATGACATTGTTCCAGAATTCGAATTTTAGTTTCATTAAATAAAGAAACTTACATAAATACATCAATACATAGAATCAAATTTCTCATAAAGAACTCAAGAGTTCTCAATCCATCATCCCCATAATATCCCTATAATATCAATAGTTCCAAGAAAACAGCTAGGATCTACCTATTTCACCAAATCTACTGACATCTCATATCCTCTAATCACTATCACTCTTTTAATTTCTTACAAATTCAAATATATATGCCTACAGTACACAAGTTAAGTTTTCAATTTTGATATTGTTAACTTTCTGGCATGTTATGCATCAAAAACATATACAATATTGCTGAGAAATACACACACACACACACACATATATATAAATTTATGTATTAAAACTTGAAATGTATTTACATACACAGCATATATAAATAATGTTATTCCATAGTTCTAGGATGCTTGGGATGTTTACGCTGCATGTCCTCCTTTTCCAGAGAAGATAAATTTGTACATTCTAGTCTTTTGGCTTGTCTAGAAGCTTCTGGTTCTTTAGAAGCTGCAGCAGGTGCATGTTCTGATTTTCATTCTAATTCTTTCACTTTTGTTGCACATTTGTGCAAACTTTCTCTCAATCTATCGTTATCTTGGATGTACTTCTTCATCAGTTCCACATTCTTCTTATTTTTCTCCTCATGTTCCTTTTCCTTTTGCTGAAGATGATCATTTGCATGTTTCAACTTCAACTAAACTTGGGTCAAATTTTTCCTGATTTGCTCTGTCTCTGTCTCTAACTCTTTTTCCCTCAATTCTGTATTGTCTAGAGTATACACAATTGCTACTCACTGAAGCATGTTGTTCTTCTGTAGAGTGGCAATTTGGGATTTCAGATCTTCTATCTCATACTTACATCCCAAATGTTGTGATTCTCTATCCTCCAATATTTTCAATCTAAGCTCTTTAATCTCGTTATCCCTCTCGGCTAGCTTGTTTTCCATTGTTTCTTTTATGGTTTACCATGCAGAGAGATCAGCTCCAACATTCATTGCTGCATTAGCATCCATCAAGGAATTCTCTCGAATTCTTAAAAAGGCACGATAGCTTTCTAACCCCTTTTTGACTTGTGCATCAACTCGTATTGCATTAAAACCTACGCCCAGTGCCTTCTCTCAGTTTTGCAGGGAACTCTCATACCTTATTAAATCCTGTTGGTGTGCTAACATATCATAAATTTCACCAGAAATCAGATGCCCATGTTGTCCCTTACCAATTTCAGATTCTCTTAACTTTTCAACTCCTCTAGTATGTAGTTCTGCAGTAATCTTTTCAAGTTCAACTATTTTCCCTTTCAACTCTTCATATTTCTTAGCAATTACATTTTTCATGTTTTCCTCTTTTTTAATATATTCATTTATCTCAAGTTGATGTTTAGTGTACTTTTCAACAAGGCTGTTTTTAAAGTCATCCTTCATTATTTCAATTATTCTGTTTAACTTACTGACTTCAGCGGTAAGTATTTCTTCTTGGACGATTACAATCCTTAGAGGGGGGATTTCCAACACCTCCGGTCAATGTTTCAGCTCATCTTCATGGTTTCTTCATCTTTCTTCCGAAAAACCATATATTCTTCTCTGCATTTCTCATTTTCCTTTCTAAATTCATCCTGAATTTTCTCTAGTTCCTTATTCAAATACTGAAGAACAGATCCCTTGCCTACTATTATCCTTCTCGAACTGTCCATACTCTTCACAAGTGATTCTTGTAAT
The DNA here is from genome assembly GCA_001517045.1 of Pseudotsuga menziesii. Lineage (NCBI taxonomy): Eukaryota > Viridiplantae > Streptophyta > Pinopsida > Pinales > Pinaceae > Pseudotsuga > Pseudotsuga menziesii. Next base: position 347,826 of record LPNX010557188.1, read on the forward strand.
CTTGCAATTTCCTGTAAACAGGGAAAATTTTAGGAGGCTTCAAAAAATGGAATTTGGCAACTTTTTTTTTGGGAAAAGCATTGAAAAATGCTTCCTACCTTAAAGAGGTCACCATTTGCAAATTTTTAATAGAATATTCCTGCATAGTATCCACGTGTTTTGTTTCTAACCTTGCAATTACCTGTAAATAGTAAAATTTTTAACAAGGCTTAAAAAAAGGAATTTGGCAACTGTTTCTTTTTGAAAAATAGCAGTGAAAAATAGTGCCTACCTTTAAGAGATCCTGAATTTGTATCTACTTAATCCTAAAGAGTTCTACGCTCTGTACTGTGGTAAGATACCAATAGGAAAAAAAAAATTCTATGAAATTCAGCTTCTTCTTTGAAATGCAACATTTTATCGAGCAGTAGCTTAAAAACAGTTTTACCATCAAAAAAAGATGTTGGAGAGGAAGTTTTCTCAACTCCGAATTGTGGAGGTGTATATATAACTAGTGGAATTTCTGCACGAGCATAAATATCATCATCACTAAGCTCCTCATGTTCATCAAACTCAACATCATGCATCTCGTTTACATTTATTTCTCTGCCTTCATGTAATCCGGCCAGAATTGAGACAACATCAAATTCTTCAAGGTCACTTCCCAAACCTTCCATACAGTACTCAAAAGGCTCTTTAGGGACTTGTACATTGTCCTTTGGAGATTGTTGAGGAACTTCCTAGTTAATTTTGTCTAGTTTCGGCCTCTTAATGTATGCATTTTTAAATCTGCTCCCTTCTACAATGCTAGGTCAATATAAGTTAATAATTTTGTGTAGTGTGCCAGGGTGACTGAACTTCACTCTCTTCATTTTGCTCTCCTGCAGTGAAAAATGCAATTTTTTTTTCCAATAGATGAGGGACATCTATGGCCAGGTCTTCAACCCAATGAATCACCAACTTCATACAATCACCTGAAATATCTTGCTTGTGGTGATTCATAATTTTCCTAAATACAATTTGAATTAAGGTTTTGTACAGTCATGGTGGAACATCTTGCATCTTTAAACCATTCCTGACAACCTTAATCATTTTTCCACATATTTTGTTTTCCATCTCACCCTTTTCTAGTTTGAGCGTTTTCTTGGTGGTCAACATTACTCCCCCCCTGCGTGGAATTTTCGCTGCGCCTGACAACAATCAAGGTCCAGACAAACCCTCCTTCCAAAAATAATCAATTCCTTGGACTCATAATCATAAATAGAAATGGAATTATCTATCTCTTCATTGTTCAAATTGAACTAACCGAAAAGAAAACGATGCACTCCTGCTCTAACCAGGACATTTAACATACCTTCTGGCCAGTTGGTTCTGTCACTCCATGCCTCAGCGATCTCTCCAAATTTTCTAACAGTGAACCTCTCAGTAATTTTAGAACCCCCTTGTTTCGGTTGACGACATGGAAGATGAGGCTGCTATTTCCATTTTGCAGGATGATGGCATCCTCAGAAAGGAAGAAGGGGATGCACACGAATGCATGCACAGGATACCTGCATGCTGACTTTTCCAAACTAAAATAAAAATTACAAATGTGTTCAGGCGTTTCCAAACTATAATAAAAGTTACAAATGTGTTCTGACTTTTGCAAGCTATAATAAAAATTACAAATGTGTTTTGACTTTTCCAAACTATAATAAAAATTACAAATGTGTTTCAAGTCAACTATACACAACTTACATTTTCAATTTCAACATAGTGAACTTTCTAGCATTTTAAGTATACTTATTTTTCTAGCATGTTAAGTATACTTATTGAAAAGAAGAAAGTAAGAGTAAATAATAGAGTAAAAATTTGGCATTCTAACTATTCTAGAAAAATAAGAGTAATAGAGTGAGTAATATGATAATAGAGTAATATTCTTCTCTACATGTTTTGATGTACTCTCAAACCAAACCCTCCTATTAAAATTTTTTAGTTAATATTTTTGGAAATTGGATGGCTAGATATATTGAGAAGACTATCCTTGTGTTAATTTTATATAGCCTAACCTCGTATGCTCACAGTCGACCTATGAAAGGTGCAATTTTAACCTTTTTTAACTGTTATGGACACTTGGTGTAAAATGCAAGCCATAAGCATAAAAATGCAAGCTAGGAATGCATAGTAGTTAAATTGAACATAAATGACTAAAATTCCAAGTATCTTGGCCAAATTAAAAAAAATGACTGAAATTCCAAGTTTCCTAAAAAAATAGTGTGTAAATATTCAAAAATGGTCTTAGGAAAATGCACGCCACAGTCCGAAAAATTGTCAGAAGTTGAAACTAACACCATGGGGTTGAAGATAGATATATTTTTGACAAAATCCTCTTTCTGTTTTTTAAAATTATGTTTATTTGTCCAGAGTTAAATTGACAAAATGACAACTTTTGTGTTTTCAACCTAGTTTTACCCAGATCACAAAAATGCCCGCCCAGCCCTAAGTATTGTGTATTTTTGAGTGATTTTGGTTGGAAATGGTATGTTTTACTGTTTTCCACATTATTATACATTTATTTTTTCAATCTTGGTTCATAAAGTGCCTGTTGTGCAAAAACACTACATGTCTGTCTTGTATTTATGAAATATCCACCTACATTAATAAAAATGCAAGCCAAAACATCCTATTAAATGTTTATAGTAAATGGTTTTGGAAATTGGATGGATAGATATATTTAGAAGACTATCTTTGCGTTAATTTTATATAACCTAACCTCGTATGCTCACAGTCGACCTATGAAAGGCGCAATTTTAACCTTTTTTTACTGTTATGGACACTTGGTGTAAAATACAAGCCATAAGCATAAAAATGCAATCTAGAAATGCATAGAAGTCAACTTGAACATGAATGACTAAAATTGCAAGTATCTTGGACAAATTCAAAATTAATGACTGAAATTCTAAGTTGTTACGTAAAAAATAGTGTGTAAATATTCAAAACTGGGCTTAGGGAAATGCACGCCATAGTCCATACAATTGTCATAAGTTGAGAATAACACCATGGGGATGAAACTAGATATATTTACATTTATTAAAAAAAATTGTACTATTAGGTGTAATCTATATGGTCAATTCTACTATTTAATGCATATGAATTATGTATTTGTTCCATTCAATTATGTCTCGTATATTATTGTTATGTTATAATTGGTTTTTCTTTTCGAATAATTTTTTCATTATATATGAAATTTGTAAGTTTGAAACGATAATATACATTTCCTAGCATGTGGGTTATTGTGAATATGATTTTATACTGTCTTCAAACTATCCAAAAAACCTCTTATTATATCCTTATAGATATGGTTGGATTCACCAAACAACACTCTAGAGATCCACACTCTCAGAATATTTTTATCATCATCCCATGAGCTATGGCGGGCATTTCCCTAAGGCCAGTTATGCAGATTTTACAAATAATTCCATACCTGGACAATTTTTTATCTCCTCCTAGGATCTGTCTAATTTCCCTAAACCACATTTTCTAGGCTACTTGGACCAATATTCCCAAACTTAGCCAATTTCCTGATTTTAACTAGTTTGTCATATTTCTCAAGAACGATGTCGTAATGCAACAATGATTTCAACTTCATTTCACATCATCATCTATGCCATGCCATGCCATGCAGACATCATCCTTAGTGCGGGCATCAACCTTAATGCGGGAATCACTTATCCCCTTTAAAACACTTGGCCATTTTTTCTTTTTCTTTAGTATGCAAATTAACATTTTTCTTCTATTTTCGCAGGTTGATATTTTCCTTATCTGGACACCATAAGAAAAACCAAGAGCATGGATAGATATCCATTTCAACAATGAACAGGACCATATCATCTAATGAATTTTATCATCGAAAGAACACCCCCTTTCGGTCATTTCGAAGTGGTCTCTCAAACTTTTTGTCTAACACTTGAGCAGTTCTCTTCAAAACCTAGGTCACCAAGGTAATTTCATTTTTCCTTCAAATTTGGCAAGTGATATTCCCAATGGGTATAGTTCAACAAGGTGAGTCCAGAAAAACCAATTTCATCTTCTGTAGCTTCTTTCTATCTCCTAGGTAGGCATTTTTCTGGAGTAGTGCAAATATGGTTGAGAGGCACTTTTGGGAGATTGATATCTTTTTCCTCGAAGACTTTTTGGTTAGGATAATTATATGGTTTGATGCACCATACAAGTTTCTATAGATCTACTCTCTCATAATATTTTTATCATCAACCCATGAGCTGTGGCGGGCATTTCCCTAAGGCCTGTTAGGCATATTTTACCAATAATTCATACTTTGACAATTTTTGATCTTCTCCTAGGCTTGGTCTAATTTCCCTAAACCACAGTTTTGGCAGGTCCATAAATTCTTATTCAGTGTCTCTTTGGACAAACTGATACCATGGTTTAGTAGACAAAACAACAGCATACAAGCGGCTATTTTCTTCAACAAACCATTTGTGGCGGGCATCCTCTTAAGGCTACTTAGACCAATATTCCCACACTTAGGCAATTTCCTGATTTTCACTAATTTACCGAATTTCTCCAGAATGATGTCATAATGCAACAATGTTTTCAACTTCATGCCCCATAGTCATCTATTCAATGCCATGCCATGCGAGCATCATCCTTAGTGTGGGCATCAACCTTAATGCGGGCATCGCTTAGCCCCTTTACAACACTTAGCCATTTTTTCTATCTTTAGTGTGCAAAATAAGATTTTTCTTCTATTTTGCGAGGTTGGTATTTTCCTTATCTAGTCACCATAAGAAAAACCAAGAGCATGGCTAGATATCCATTTCAACAATGAATAGGACCATATCATCTAATGATTTTTATCATCAATGGAACACCCCCTTGTGAACATTTCTAAGTGGTCTCTCAAACACTTTGTCTGACACTTAACCAGTTCTCTTCAAACCCTATGTTACCAAGGTGATTTCATGTTTCCTTCAAACTTGGAAAGTGGGATTCCCAATCGGTATAGTTCAACAAGGTGAGTCCAAAAAAAACAATTTCATCTTCTGGAGCTTCTTTCTCTCTCCTCGGCAGGAATTTTTCTGGAGCAGTGAAAATATAGCTGAGAGGCACTTTTGGCAGATTTATATCTTCTTCCTGAAAGACTTTTTGGTCAGGATAATTATATGGTTGGATGCTCCATAAAAGTTTCTAGAGATATACACTCTCATATTATTTTTATCATCAACCCATGAGCTATGGCAGGCATTTCCCTAAGTCATGTTAGGCATATTTTACCAATAATTCATAATTGGAAATTTTTTTATCTTCTCCTAGGCTTGGTCTAATTTCCCTAGACCACAGTTTTGGCTGGTCCATAAATTCTTCTTCAGTGTCTCTTTGGATAAACTGAGACCATGGTTGAGTACACAAAACAACAACCTACAATATCCCCATGTGGTGCAGGTTTTTTCTTTAACAAAGCATTTGTGGAGGGCATCCTCTTAAGGCTACTTGGACCAATATTCCCACACTTGGCCAATTTACTGATTTTCACTAATTTGTCGTATTTCTCCAAAACAATGTCACAATGCAACAAGGATTTCAACTTCATGCCACATAGTCATCTATTCCATGCCATGCCATGTGGGCATCATCCTTAGTGCGAGCTTCAATCTTAATGCGGGAATCACTTAGCCCCTTTACAACACTTAGCCATTTTTTCTGTCTTTAGTGTGCAAACTAAGATTTTACTTCTATTTTATGAGGTTGATATTTTCCTTATCTCGTCACCATAAGAAAAACCAAGACCATGGCTAGATATCCATTTCAACAATGAACAATACCATATCATCTGATGATTTTTATCATCAATGGAACACCCCCTTGCGAGCATTTCCAAGTGGTCTCTCAAACTCTTTGTCTAACACTTAACCAGTTCTCTTCAAACCCTAGGTCACCAAGGTAATTTTATGTTTCCTTCAAATTTAGCAAATGATATTCCCAATGGGTATAGTTCAACAAGGTGAGTCCAGAAAAACCACTTTCATCTTCTATAGCTTCTTTCTCTCTCTTAGGCGGGCATTTTTCTGCAGCAGTGCAAATATGGCTAAGAGGCACTTTTGGCAGATTGATATCTTCTTCTTGAAAGATTGTTTGGTCAGGATAATTATATGGTTGGATGCACCGTACAAGTTTCTAGAGATCTACACTCTCATAATATTTTTATCATCAACCCATGAGCTCTGGCGGGCATTTCCCTATGGCATGTTAGTCATATTTTACCAATAATTCATACTTGGACTATTTTTGATCTTCTCCTAGGGTTGGTCTAATTTCCCTAAACCACAGTTTTGGCAGGTCCATAAATTCTTCTACAGTGTCTCTTTGGACAAACTGAGACCATGGTTGATTAGACAAAACAACAGCCTACAATATCCCCATGTGGTACGGGTATTTTATTCAACAAACCATTTGTGGTGGGCATCCTCTTAAGGCTACTTGGACCAATATTCCCACACTTGGCCAATTTCCTAATTTTCACTAATTTGTTGTATTTCTCCAGAACGATGTCATAATGCAACAATGATTTCAACTTCATGCCACATAGTCATTTATTCAATGCCATGCCATGTGGGCATCATCCTTAGTGCGGACATCAACCTTAATACGGGCATTACTTAGCCCGTTTACAACACTAGGCCATTTTTTCTGTCTTTAGTGTGCAAAATTAGATTTTTCTTCTATTTTGTGAGGTTGATATTTTCCTTATCTGGTCACCGTAAGAAAAACCAAGAGCATGGCTAGATATCCATTTCAACAATGAAAAAGACCATATCATCTGATGAATTTTATCATCAATGGAACACCCCCTTGTGAGAATTTCCAAGTGGTCTCTCAAACTCTTTGTCTAACACTTAACTAGTTCTCTTCAAACCCTAGGTCACCAAGGTCGTTTCATTTTTCCTTCAAATTTGGCAAGTGATATTCCCAATGGGTATAGTTCAACAAGGTGAGTCCAGAAAAACCACTTTCATCTTCTGTAGCTTCTTTCTCTCTCCTAGGCGAGCATTTTTCTGGAGCAGTGTAAATATGGCTGAGAGGCACTTTTGGAAGATTGATATCTTCTTCCTGAAAGACTGTTTGGTCAGGATAATTATATGGCTGGATTCACCATACAATTTTCTAGAGATATACACTCTCATAATATTTTTATCATCAACCCATGAGCTGTGGAGGGCATTTCCCTAAGGCCTGTTAGGCATATTTTACCAATAATTCATACTTGGACAATTTTTTATCTTCTCCTAGGCTTGGTCTAATTTCCCTAAACCACATTTTTGGCAGGTCCATAAATTCTTCTTGAGTGTCTCTTTGGACAAACTAAGACCGTGGTTGAGTAGAAAAAACAACAATCTACAATATCCCCATGTGGTATGGGTATTTTCTTCAACTAACCATTTGTGGCGGGCATCCTCTTGAGGCTACTTGGACCAATATTCCCACACTTGGCCAATTTCCCGATTTTCACTAATTTAAGGTTAGCTGAGATTCCGCAGTGAGGATTCATGGCATCTAATGGAGAATCTGTGGGGAGAAGGTTTATTGTCGATGTTTCGAACCAAGCATGGTTCATCTTCAGGACAAGGCGATGCCTGAAGATTGTCCCTCTTTCATTGGAGTATTAATACAGAAATCGTTACTTTCACTTGAGATGGCCAACAGGGTTTGTTTTGTCCAAGCTTAAATTAGGGTTAATAATTTAGGGCTAATAACTTTCTAATTAGATTTAATTTAGGGTGAATAAACTTGTTTAAAATTAGATTTTGAACAAGTTTATTCACCCTAAATTAAATCTAATTAGAAAGTTATTAGCTCTAAATTATTAACACTAATTTAACCTTGGACAAAACAAACCCTGTCGGCCATCTCAAGCGAAAGTAACGATTTCTGTATTAATACTCCTATGAAAGAGGGACAATCTCCAGGAATCGCCTTGTCCTGAAGATGAACCGCGCTTGGTTCGAAACGTCGACAATAAACCTTCTCACTGTAGATTCTCCATTAGATGGCACGATTTCACTAATTTGTCGTATTTCTCCAGAACGATGTCATAATGCAACAATGATTTCAACTTCATGCCACATAGTCATTTGTTCTATGCCATGCCCTGCGGACATCACCCTTAGTGCGGGCATCAACCTTAATGCGGGCATCATCCTTAGTGCAGGAATCAACCTTAATGCGGGCATCATCCTTAGTGCGGGCATCAACCTTAATGCGGGCATCATCCTTAGTGCAGGCATCACTTAGCCCCTTTACAACACAGCCATTTTTTCTGTCTTTAGTGTGCAAAATAAGATTTTTCTTCTATTTTGTGAGGTTGATATTTTCCTTATCTGGTCACCATAAGAAAAACCAAGAGCATGGCTAGATATCCATTTCAACAGTGAACAAGACTATATCATATGATGATATTTATCATCAATGGAACACTCCCTTGCAAGCATTTCCAAGTGGCCTCTCAACTCTTTGTCTAACACTTAACCAATTCTCTTCAAACCCTAGGTCACCAAGGTCATTTCATTTTTCCTTCACACTTGGAAAGTGAGATTCCCAATGGGTTCTGATTTGAGTGCTCATCTTCCTTTCTTTTAAGATCATCATCTGTCCACTTTAGGTCAGATTGAACTGCACTTAATTTTCTCTTGACCTATTGTACCTCCTTCTCGAGCTCTTGTGGCCTCAAATTGCTATCAGATGAAGTATACAAAAGTGCTTCTGCCACAGGTTTATTCTGCAAAGCTTTAATTTGGGATTTCAAATCTTGTATCTCACTATCACATCCAAAATAGAGTGCTTTTCCCTTTTCTATTATTTTTTTGTGAAGGTCTCTAATTTCGGCCTTATTCTCCTCTATCTTCTTCTTCAATGTCGGATCTAATGAGCCAAATGTAAACTCTACAACATTAATTGTTGAAGCAACTTCATTCAAGGTCTTCTCTCGTTGTTGCAAGGACTTCTGAAACTAGAGTAAGCTCTCCATAGTTACATCACCTAGTTTTGTATTGCCAAAAAAATTTGGTGTGATGGCCTTTTTAACCTCCACTTTGGATTCTTTTGTTGTGCTAACCTTTTTACCCTTGACTGTTTATTCTTCTGGTGTGCAGACTTGTTTATCCTTGACTGTTGATTCTTCTGGTGTGTAGACTTGTTTACCCTTGACTGTTTATTTTTTTGGTGTGCAGACCTGTTTACCCTTGTCTATTGATTCTTCTAGTGTGTAGACCTATTTACCCTTGACTATTGATTCTTTTGGTGTCCAGATTTGTTTACCCTTGACTGTTGATTTTTTTCCTCCTCCAACACTTTTATCCTCGAGAGCTGTTGAAATCCTTTCAATTCTCTTTTTTTGTAGCAACTCATTTTATTTTTTAATTGTTTTATTCATTTTTTCAAATATTGCTTCATATTCTGCAGTCTCATTTTGTTGTTTAATGATCATTTCTCTCAATGCCCTTTGAAACTCAACCTTCAAACCTGCAATAAATGTTTCTTTCTGCTTCAATTCTTGCTGAAGTTCTGCTTCCTTACTGTTAAGTCATGAATTTGTCTTCTTTAGTTTTATATTTTGTTTGTGTTTTTGAAATTTACTAATGTTCTTACTTCTAGGAAATTTTGGCTTAGAGTTCAAACTTGAGTTTATGCCTTTAGGTCTTCATCATTTTTGGTTTTTTCCTATGTTTTTAAAGCTTGCTTTTATGAAATTTTTGCGTAGAGTTCATTTTTGAAGGGTTCTATAGGGTATATTTTGATTAATGGTTTCATCAATGACACTAAGATCAAAGGTTAATCATATAAACTGAGTTTTAAAGCTGGATTAGTGATCAAATGACATAAATTATATGTTTGAACTTTCTTGTAGTGCAAGAGCGAAAATAATGCACTGGCGAGCTACAAGAAAGTCGCGAGAGCCCATTGGTCATTTTTCACTCCGATTTCTTCAATGATTTCATTCCTAAGGCGATTAATCACATCAATTAGCAGTTTGATATGTGTCTTGCTAGGCTAATCATGTAAACAGGTGTTTGGTTATCGTGTGAGGGAAATCATGGTAGTTCGATGCAAATGCATGGCAAATCAAGACAGAGAGTGGAACGAAGAAAATATTTTGGGAAGAGGTTCTCAAACTAAAGATTACGAAGCTAGTGGACGCTGTGGTGGAGACATATTGCTAAAAAATCAGGAATTTGACAGTTGAGGGAAGAATTAGGGCTTCCCAGCGGTGATAGTTAGAAGAGATCTGGATGGTTGAAGACACCTGGAGCATTCAATTCGACATCTAGTTGGTCAAGGAATCAACTTCCAACACCTGTATTAAGCTTTAAATGAGGTATCCCGCGTGCCCTTCGTCATGACTTGTTAAAATTGGGGTTTTTTCTGCTAAGCCCTATGATGTCAATTTTTTAAAGGAAGACATTAATTTACTTACTCAACAAACTTTCAATGATGAGATATTAGTCAAAATGTCTAAATAGGCATCATTTGAGTTAGTAAAGTTCAGAGCAGCACTGTTGGAGATTTTTGGTTCTGTGTTTAAGCCAAATTATTGAAACTTGGCATAAAGCATTTCCTGAACTTGTGATAGGATAGACTGTGTAAAATTGAAGCTAAACAGATTGTGAGAGTTTGAAGGAAAATTGACTACCAAGACTGTGCGAACTTGAAGAAAAATAGGCTGTGAAATTACTAACAGGTGTTGAAAACCATACAGAAGATGAACATGAGTGGGAAAACTAATAGGGCTGAGCCCACTAAGCTCAGTTGGATAGATAAATTTCCAGGATGTGCTGAACTATTTGAAAATGCTGGATGGCTGATTTTTTTTAAATAAATTGATGGATACAATGCTGAACTCTCTCACAAGTTTGCTCAGTGCTATGACAAAGATACTGTATCTTTTGATACTTTGAAATTCAAAATGACTATAGATTTGGTGGCTAAGGAAACAAGGGTTAAAAATTAAGGAGAACTTTGGTTTAAGAAAGTGCCATTTACTTTTAATGCACAAAGGTATATATTGCCTGGTATTGTTCTAGATTGGGGCAAGGGAGTGCCTATTCATAACTTTAGAGTTGAATGGGTAGAACCTATCAAGGTTTTACAAAGTTATATTACATGTGAAGGAAGGTATGCCTTCTTTTTTAAATACCATTTCAGGTTCCTTCAACACCTTAGTAGTGAATCAAAGATGAACCTGCCTTTATTCTTGCTAAAGAGCCTACAGAAGATGTCCAGCAGAATCAAAGAACACCATTATCATACTAGACAGTCCATCTTTCACCATGGACTAATTAAACTCATTATCAACAGTGTTTTGCAGAAAGAAGGGAAAACCTGGGAATATTTCCTTTTTCGGTCAGGGTTTCAAAATAGTCAAGAAGGACAGTCTACTAGAAAGCAAGCTGATAAAGGACAGACCTTGATCAGGAAATTAAGATAGAGAATAAAGGTTGAAAATCAAGATTCTGTCAAATTAGAGGAAGTTGCAGAACCTGCAATAGAAGATTGTAAACCTAAGCAGCATCTAGATGACAGTGAGAACAAAGATTTACAGTTTATTAATAAGAAGACTCAGTCTGTTCAGAATGATGCACCAGCAGAGACATTCATTGATGATAAGATTGTACTTACAGAGAAGGTTTCAGGTGATGAAGAAGATACTAAAGTCCAAAAGCAAAGTCCCATTACAGTCTTGTGAAAGGATGAAACATACCTGTTGCAGGAGGATAAGCTTGCTGTCATCGATAAAACTAGTGTTAACACTAAAAAAAAGTTTCACAGTCAGGAAGATAGGATAGCAAAGTTACAATTTACAGGGTTAAAACAGACCATCAGAGATCTACAGCAACAAAATGAAGAGCTTACTAGAAGAATGACAGAGATGGAAGCAGAACAGTTGAAGGCTAGGAGAAAGGGCCAAGCCTTAGAAGGGATATCTTTGTTAGCAGAGGTTGCTAAAGATCTATGAGGCTTAGCAAAATCAGTTACTTGTTATGTTTTGAAGAATATTTTACTTTTGTAATTATTATTTTGATAAAACCATTTCAATGAGTAGGCTAAAAAGCAGTTAGGGTTTAGCCTTTAACTGAATTTTGAAAGATAGTATTAAGGGAGGTCACAAAGAGGACTAAGGGTTCGACTTTTGGTTAGCTAGAGGAGGTCTCCTGACTTGTTGATAAGCTAAGTAATTGACTCTCATGTGTATTTGAGGAACTGATTATGAAATATATGCTCCATTTTACCCTTCAGTATGTTCTTTGGCTTCATTTATAGCTTGTTTAGCTACACAGTTGGTAATTTCATTGCTGGTTTATAGTTTTTATGCTTGTAGTGCTTGCCATTTGTGGATGAAATTCAATGTTATTTTATGTTGGATACATGGTTATTATGTTATGCATCTAATTTTTTCTTTACTTGTGATTTAGTTCTTATTTGGGTTATGAATGCATTCCCTCTTGTCACCAGACTTCACAACCAGAAAACCCTTTAAGAAAAACCTAAAAACCTGTTTTGTTTTATTGAAATATTTGAGATTATGTTGGCTTGTTTTCTCGTAGTCTGGAAACAATTTCTGGCATAAACATCTTTGGCGCCGCCGCCGGGGAACGAAGTTGAAAACAGATTTTTCCCTGGGATACTTATCATTTCACTGGTTTTAAGAGGTGAACTTAAACCATCATATCTCTAAGACTACTTTTCACTAGTTTGTCACAATGGGTATTAGGGGAATTGGAATTACAAACAGACCTATTTCACCTTTGCAGCTGGGTGTTTGAGACCCAGAACAGATATTGAAGACAACAAGGAAGATTAGAAGGTCTCATTCATTACCATCCCTATGTGACCCTGACCATTTGGATGGTTCATCACCTTCATCTATTTTGAGAAAAGAAAAAGAAACTTCACCTTGGTTAAAGCCTATAATTCCTATCAGTAACTTCCAAATTTTTACTGATCCTCAATCTTTCAGAAAAGCTAAAACAATATCTCCTGGTAAGATACCTCTAATTCAGTTGAAAGTAGGTAAAATCCCCTTTCATCCAAGTTCCATCTAAATCTCTCCATCACCAAAGTCAATCAGCCTTAAAATGGCAGCCCAAAATCAGCCTATAGACATGATGGACCGAATGGTTGCAGCCAGATATGCACCATTAGTTTTGCCTCATCCTTTGAATGCACTGCTTGGAGGTGATTATCAAAAATACCTTCCTAGGTTTAATGGACAAGGAGATACTACAGCTGAAGAGCACTGGGAAGCCTTTCTCAGTTATGCTGATAACCAAAATGTTGAAGCTAAGGACGTATGGATGAGAATGTTTTTGCAGAGCCTTGATGGAGATGTCAGAAAATGGTTTAGGGAGCTGTCTTCTAACTCAATCACCATTATTGAAGAGCTTCAGGATCTCTTCATGTGACAATGGGGTGACACCAAAGATCATACTTATTAAATAACTGAGTTTGGATCCCTTAGGAGAAATAAGAATGAAACCATTGCAGACTTTTCAAAGAGATTTAATAAAATGTACAGCAAAATTCCTACAGAAATAAAACCTTCAGAAACATCTGCAAAACTTACATATGCAAATGCTTTCGATCATGAATTTTCCTTACTACTAAGAGAAAGAAGACCTGTTTCTTTACTGAACATGTAGGATGCAGCATTGGAGGTGGACTCTAACATATTGGCTTCCAATAGATTGAAGAAGGAAACAGCTCAGCAGATGTATGACAGGAAAGGAAAGAAGGAAGTAGCTCGAGGAGGTTCAACATCTCATTCTCCAGAGGGGAAAATTGATGAGATGGCCAAGTTGGTGAATATTTTGACTGCAAAATTAAACAAGTTAGAATTAGAAATAAATTCCGGCAAGCCTGTTCAAGAAGGTGAAAGAAACCCTAACAATCAGAACCAATTCAAAAGACAATTTGCTCCTTGTTTCATACCTAGAGGACGAAGAAATAATGATATTCAGCGAGAAAGGAAAGAGACTGAGGATCAAAGGGTACCTCCACCTCTTCAGAACAATATTGTTGATGAAGAAGAGATTGATGAAGAAGTGTTATTTGAAGACACGGATCAGGATATGAACTATTTTGGAGAAAGGTTGACGGAAGGTTTTGTCACTGAAGGAGAGTTTTTAAATGCAGAATATTATGATGCTGATATTTTTGAAACAGAGGATGATTTAAGTCTGAAAATGATAGATGTAACTGCTGATGTCTGTCAAAATGAACTCAAGAAGACTGTAAATTTAAGGTCAGGCCCGAAACAAGTAGTACAAAACCCAAAGAAGAAGGTAGTTGTACCTGCTAAGTAGCAATCTGATTTTGTGTCAGAAAAAAAACAAATTCCAGAAAGGCAAAAGGAGAACATGGAGGTTGAAGAGGTAAATAAAATTGTGCAAAGTTTTAATCTGGAAAATGAATTAGGCAAATTGAAGATTCCTGTGCCTTTAACTGAACTAATGAAAAATCCTTCGTATAAAGAATTAGTTCTTAAACTGATTAGTTCATCAACCAATCAGCCTATTTTTGATACAGTGAATTTACAAGAAGAAAATCCTAATATTTTTATTGGATCAGCCTTGGCTAAAAAAACTGAGAATTAAGCAGGTGCTTCACCTCCATTTTACATTACTCTGACAGTCCATGAACACATGATACATAATTGTTTGTTAGATTCAGGAGCATCACACAATTTAATTCCCAAGGCTGTCATGGAGGCTTTAGGTCTAAGTATAACCAAACCCTATCATGATCTGTATGCATTTGATTCGCGGGCTATAAAGTGTTCAGGTGTGATTAAATACATGGTTGTCAGTTTGGATCAATTACCAATGAAAAGTGTAATCATGGATGTGGTGGTAGCTGATATCACACCTAAATTTGGTCTACTTCTCTCTAGGTCCTGGGCAAAGAAAGTTGGTGGAACCTTACAAATGGATTTATCATATGCTACTATTCATGTGTTTGGAGGAGAAAACAGAAGGTTGTAAAGAGAGCTTCATTTTGCCTATATTGTGACAGATGACAAGAACCCTACCAACCATCCTCTGTATGTTGTTGATAAAGTTTTGGTTACTTGCATGTTACATTTTAGTGATGATGACAATACTGTTTGTTTGTTACAGGTTGAAAAGGAACAGCCAGTAAAATGCAGCAGGGAACAGGAGGATGAGCTTTGGCAATTATACTTTGATGGATCCTCTTGCAAAGAAGGTGCTGCAGCAAGGGTTCTTCTCATATCTCCTGGGGGTGAAACAATAAAGCTGATGTATAAATTAGAATTCATTACTACAAACAATAATGCTGAATATGAAGCTTTGCTGTTAGGATTGAAGGCTGCAAAAGATTTGGGCATTTAGCAGATTTATGCATATGGTGACTCCGAATTAGTTGTTCAGCAGGTGAAGAACAAATATCAAGTGAAACAGGATTTGTTGAAGGTCTATCAAAATGAGGTATGGGATATGATTGAGAATTATTTTGTAGCCTTTAACATTACCTATATTCCAAGAGACCATAATCAGACTACAGATTCATTGGCCTTGGCTGCTACACACTTTAGAATCCCTAAAACTACATAGTTGAGGTATCCTATTGAGGTTAGGTATAGACCATCTGTATCTGATAATGGAAAGCAGTGGAAGGTGTTTGAAGATGACATTGAAATTAAAAGATTTTTGGAGCTTACACATGAGGTTTCTAATTCCCTGATCAATCAAGAGGATGATAATGAGGATGGAAAGGTGGAGGAGATTGCTGAAGATGAAATAGCTGGACACAAAATCATTGAACTAAAAATTAATTTCATCCCAAAAGGTTTGCTACCTTTAGAAAGCATATTTTCGAAAGATGATACACCCCTAAAACCTGTTGTACAGTCTTCAGAAGAAAATGTGGTGGATTGTAACATTGGCTCTACATAACACCCTAGAATGGTAAAAATTTTGAAAGCACTTACAGCTAAACAGAGAAACAAGTATATAAAATTGTTAAAGGAGCATGTTGATGTCTTTGCATGGTCTTATGAAGAATTGAGAACGTATGATACTGGAATTATACAACATAAAGTCCCTTTAGAACCGAATGTTAAACCTTTTCGTCAGAAATTAAGGAGGATTAATCCAACCTTGTTTCCTGTTATTGAAAAAGAAGTGAAGAAGTTATTGGATGACAAGATCATAGTTCCTCTTAGGTACTCTTCATGGGTGGCTAATCTAGTTCTTGTTAGAAAAAAGAACGGAGAAATAAGGCTGTTTGTTGATTTTAGGAATTTGAACAGATCATCACTTTAAGGATAACTATCCTCTGCCTAAAATTGAACAAATATTGCAGAAGGTTATTGGGGCACAGAGGATTTCTATGGTTGATGGTTTCTCAGGATACAACCAGATTTCTATGCATCCTGATGATCAGGAAAAAACAACTTTTACTACTCCATGGGGAACTTTCATGTATGATAAGATGCCTTTTGGTTTAATGAACGCTGGAGCAACTTTTCAGAGAGCCATGGATATAGCTTTTGTTGGGGAAAAGGACAAGTTTGTGGTAATTTACTTAGATGATATTATTGTATTTTCACAATCAAATGATGAGCATCTAAAACATTTGAAGCAGACTTTCTTAAAATGTAGAAAATTTGGCTTGTCCTTGAATCCAAAGAAGTCACACTTTGCTGTACAGGAAGGAAAATTACTTGGTCATTTAGTTTCTGCTGATGGTATAAGGATTGACCCCGAAAGGGTGAAACCAATATTGAAGATAAGTCTGCTAAGAAGTAAAAAGGATGTCCAATCTTTCATCAGTAAAATCAATTTTCTGCGTTGGTTTATACCAAACTTTGCTGAGATTATCAAGTAGATTACAACCATGCTAAAAAAGGATCAAGAAGTCAAGTGGACCACTGAGGCAAAGAATGCATTTGAAAAAATCAAAATGGCTCTTATTGAAGCCCCTATATTAGTAAGTCCATATTTCACCAGAGAATTTCTAATAGTCTCATTTGCATCTGAGGATACACTAGCGGTTGTTCTGTTGCAGAAGAATAAGGATGGTCTGGAGCAACCTATTGCATTCTTCAGCAAAACTCTCAAAGATTCTGAATTAAAATATAGTATCTTAGAAAAACAGGCCTATGTTTTGGTGAAAGCTTTAAAGTTTTTCAGAATCTATGTTTTGCATTCTAAAGTTATTTCATATGTGCCTAATGCTGCTGTAAAATATGTTTTGACATAGCCTGACAGTGAGGGGAAAAGAGGCAGGTGGATTGCTAAAATCATGGAGTATGATGTAGATATCAGACCTACCAAACTAGTCAAGGGACAAGGTTTAGCCAAGCTGCTAGCTGAATCAAATTGCCAAGCTTTGGGATTGCATGTGATGGCCGAAGAGCTAGCTCAGGAAGAAGATCAAGCAATGTGGGAGAAAGAAAAGATTATGGATTATTATTCAGCATCCACATGGTACGCAGACATTGTGTATTTTCTGTTATATTTGCAATGTCCTGAGCATTTAGATAGAAAAGTCATTAGATATTTGAAGCTACGAACTACTAAGTATTGTTTAGTGGAAGAGAAGTTATTCTGGAAGGACCCAGGCAGTATTCTACTCAGATTCTTGGATAAATATGAAATTGAAGGAGTGATTTCCGAATCTCATGAGGGTGCTTGTGGAGGTCACAAGTACTGGAAGGAAACATCATACAAGATCTTAAGAGCAGGATACTATTGGCCGTCTTTGTTTGTAGATGTATATCAGTGGGTAAGAGCTTGTATCCCTTGTCAGAAGTTTGCTGGCAAACAAAAATTGTTGTCATTGCCCTTAAAACCTATTGCAATAAGTGCTCCTTTCCAGCAATGGGGTCTGGACTTTATAGGAGAGATAAGTCCATCTTCCTCAGGACAACAGAGGTGGATTTTGACTGCAACAGACTTCTTTACCAAATGGGTGGAAGCTATCCCTACTAGGAATGCCACAGATAAAGTGATTATGGAATTTATTGAAGAAAATATCCTCAATAGGTTTGGGTGTCCTCAGAAAATAGTGACAGATAATGCAAAGGCTTTTAAGTCTAAGGCAATGGAAGCATTTTGTGAAAAGAATGGTATCTTGTTGAAACATTCAACTCCTTACTATCCCCAAGGTAATGGTTTAGCTGAGTCCTCAAATAAAAACATCATTCAGAGTATAAAAAAGTTGCTAAAGCATAATAAGAGATCATGGCATTCTATGCTGAAGTATGCATTATGGGCTGATAGAATAACAGTCAAACAAGCAATTGGAACTTCTCCCTTCCAATTAGTGTATGGTACAGATGCAGTTTTTCCTGTTTAGTTGGGCATTCCAGTGATGAAGTTCCTTCAGAATTGTCAGGAAGAACCTAATGATATGCAAAGAAGGATTTATGAGATGATAGAGTTGCAGCAGAACAGGGAAAAAGTGGAAGAAAAGGAATAGTTATACAAATTGAAGATTAAAAACAGATTTGACAGGAAAATCAAAGATAACACTTTCTTGATTGGTGATATGGTTCTGAGGTGGGATGCCATGAAAGAGCAAAAAGGGAAACATGGAAAATTTGACAATCTCTGGTTTGGTCCTTTCCTAGTGTCTAAGTTTTTGGAAAATAACACTATTGTCCTGCAGACTTTGGAGGGTGAGGAATTGTCAAGTCTAGTTAATGGATGATTCCTCAAGCATTTCTACAGTTTTTTAGGGGAATTTTACTTTTTCATTGTATATACCGATGTGATAAAAACACAATAAGGACTCCATAACCCAATGGAAATTTTGCAGACTACCAGATAGCCAAAAAAAATAAAGGCACTGGTCTATAGGTTCTTGAAGCCTCACAAGGAGGACTTCATCCCGCAGCACGAGCCAGATGTTAAGTCATGAATTTGTCTTCTTTAGTTTTATATTTTGTTTGTGTTTTTGAAATTTGCTAATGTTCTTACTTCTAGGAAATTTTGGCTTAGAGTTCAAACTTGAGTTTATGCCTTTTGGTCTTCATCATTTTTGGTTTTTTCCTATGTTTTTAAAGCTTGCTTTTATGAAAGTTTTGCGTAGAGTTCATTTTTGAAGGGTTATATAGGGTATATTTTGATTAATGGTTTCATAAATGACACTAAGATCAAAGGTTAATCATATAAACTGATTTTTAAAGCTGGATTAGTGATCAAATGACATAAATTATATGTTTGAACTTTCTTGTAGCGCAAGAGCGAAAATAATGCACTGGCGAGCTACAAGAAAGTCGCGAGTGCCCAATTGGTCATTTTTCACTCTGATTTCTTCAATGATTTCATTCCTAAGGCAATTAATCACATCAATTAGCAGTTTGATATGTGTCTTGCCAGGCTAATCATGTAAACATGTGTTTGGTTATCGTGTGAGGGAAATCGTGGTAGTTCGATGCAAATGCATGGCAAATCAAGACAGAGAGTGGAATGAAGCAAAATTTTCAGGAAGAGGTTCTCAAACTAAATATTATGAAGCTAGTGGACGCTGTGGTGGAGACATATTGCTAAAAAATCAGGAATTTGACAGCTGAGGGAAGAATTAGGGCTTCCCAGTGGTGACAGTTAGAAGCGATCTGGAGGTTTGAAGACACCTGGAGTGTTCAATTCGACATCTAGCTAGTCAAGGAATCAACTTCCAACGCCTGTATTAAGCTTTAAATGAGGTATCCCACATGACCTTCATCATGACTTGTTAAAATTGGGGTTTTTTCTACTAAGCCTTATGATGTCAATTTTTTAAAGGAAGACATTAATTTACTTACTCAACAAACTTTCAATGATGAGATATTAGTCAAAATGTCTAAATGGGAATTGTTTGAGTTAGTAAAGTTCAGAGCAGCACTGTTGGATATTTCTGGTTCTATGTTTAGGCCAAATTATTGAAACTGGGCACAAAGCATTTCCTGAACTGGTGATAGGATAGACTGTGTAAAATTGAAGGTAAACAGATTGTGAGAGTTTGAAGGAAAATTGACTGCCAAGGCTATGCAAACTTGAAGAAAAATAGGCTGTGAAATTACTAACAAGTGCTGAAAACCATAAAGAAGATGAAGCGGAGTGGGAAAACTAATAGGGCTGAGCCCACTAAGCTCAATTGGATAGATAAATTTCCAGGATGTGCTGAACTGTTTCAAAATGTTGGATGGCTGATTTTTTTTAAATAAATTGATGGATACAATGCTGAAGTCTCTCACAAGTTTGATTAGTTCTATGCCAAACATACTGTATCTTTTGATACTTTGAAATTCAAATTGACTATAGATTTGGTGGTTGATGCAACAGGGGTTAAAAATGAAGGAGAACTTTGGTTTAAGATAGTGCCATTTACTTTTAATGCACAAAGGTATCTATTGCCTGGTATTGTTCCAGAATGGGGAAAGGGAGTGCCTATTCATAACTTCAGAGCTGAATGGGTAGAACCTATTAAGGTTTTACAAAGTTATATTACATGTGAAGGAAGGTATGCCTTCGTTTTTAAATACCATTTTAGGTTCCTTCAACACCTTAGTAGTGAATCAAAGATGAACCTGCCTTTCTTCTTGCTAAAGAGCCTACAGAAGATGTCCAGCAGAATCAAAGAAAAACAAGATCATACTAGAGAGTCCATATTTCACCATGGACTAATTAAACTCATTATCAACAGTGTTTTACAGAAAGAAGGGAAAACCTGGGAATATTTCCTTTTTTGGTCAAGGTTTCAAAATAGTCAAGAAGGATAGTCTACTAGAAAGGAAGCTGATAAAGGACAGACCTTGATCAGGAAATTAAGACAGAGAACAAAGGTTGAAAATCAAGATTCTGTCAAATTAGAGGAAGTTGCAGAACCTACAATAGAAGATTGTAAACCTAAGCAGCATCTAGATGATAGTGAGAACAAAGATTTACAGTTTATTAATAAGAAGACTCAGTCTGTTCAGAATGATGCACCAGTAGAGACATGCATTGATGATAAGATTGTACTTACAGAGAAGTTTTCAGGTGATGAAGAAGACACTAAAGCCCAAAAGCAAATTCCCATTACAGTCTTGTCAAAGGATGAAACATACCTGTTGCAGGAGGATAAGCTTGCTATCATCTATAAAACTAGTGTTAACACTAAAAAAAAGTTTCACAGTCAGGAAGATAGGATAGCAGTACTAAAGAAAAAGAAGATTAAAGTCATGGAATTTGCCTCAGTCATCCATCAGGGTAAAACTTTAAAAATGGTAGGAGAAATTGCTCCTGGGTGGAGACCTAAGACTAGACCCAAAAACAAGCTCAGGCTAAACATGAAGAAATTACTAAACACTAAATTGAATAAAGAGGGGGAAACTGTGATTGATGATTCCTCCTCTGATGAAAAGTTGGATGTTGGTAAGGGTGACAGCAAAGGAAAGAAACCAATGAAATCAGAAGAAGAATCTAGCCTCACTGAGACCAAACTGTCTAATGTATTTTTAGAAATACGAGGTCAAATGTTAAAAGAGCAACAAAAGGATGAAATAGAGGTTTCTCACTCAGAAAACAAACTGATGGTTGATGAAAATGTTCTTGGTGAAACTGATATTCAAGAAAACCTAAGTTTTCATGATACTCCTGCAGAGTTGCTACCTGAAGATGAAGAAATCTATAGAAGACTTAACATTCCATGGCTTCCTAATGAGCTGCAAAGTACAACAGGAAACAAAGCATTTGATTCAGAGAAAGAAAATTTACAGAGAACTATAAAGCAGTATAAACATCAAGTAGAATATATGCAGGAGACAAGTGATGGTTTGATTATGGCCAATAAGATACTTAGAGAAGACCTAGAAGAGGTGAATAATCACTATCAAGAACTAATTGCAATCTCAAAAGAGGCATTGAAAAGAAAAAGAAGTACAGAGTTACAATTTACAGGGTTAAAACAAACCATTAGAGATCTACAGCAACAAAATGAAGAGCTTACTAGAAGAATGATAGAGATGGAAGCAGAACAGCTGAAGGCTAGGAGAAAGGCCCAAGCCTTAGAAGGGATAGCTTTGTTAGTAGAGGCTGCTAAAGATCTATGAGGCTTGTTAGAAAAATCAGTTACTTGTTATGTTTTGAAGAATATTTTACATTTGTAATTATTATTTTGATAAAACCATTTCAATGAGTAGGATGAAAAGCAGTTAGGGTTTAGCCTTTAACTGAATTTTGAAAGATAGTATTAAGGGAGGTCACAAAGAGGACTAAGGGTTCGACTTTTGGCTGGCTAGAGGAGGTCTCCTGACTTGTTGATAAGATAAGTAATTGACTCTCATGTGTATTTGAGGAACTGATTATGAAATATATGCTCCATTTTACCCTTCAATCTGTTCTTTGGCTTCATTTATAGCTTGTTTAGCTACACAGTTGGTAATTTCATTGCTGGTTTATAGTTTTTATGCTTGTAGTGCTTGCCATTTGTGGTTGAACTTCAATGTTATTTTCTGTTGGATACATGGTTATTATGTTATGCATCTCAGTTTTTCTTTACTTGTGATTTAGTTCTTATTTGGGTTATGAATGCATTCCCTCTTGTCACCAGACTTCACAACCAGAAAACCCTTTAAGAAAAACCTAAAAACTTGTTTTGTTTTATTGAAATATTTGAGATTATGTTGGCTTGTTTTCTCGTAGTCTGGAAACAATTTCTAGCATAAACACTTACCAAATACAATTTTTCAGTGGTGGCATGGTCAAAACTTCAGGCCTGTTTTTCAGCTCATTTTCAAGTCTCCCTATAGTCTCCTCATCTTTTGTCTTTTGATCCCGATACATGTCTTTCAATCTGCCTGCAAGGTTAGAAATCGATTCTACTCGAACTATAGTAAATTTAGAACATTGATCCTTAATAAGTTGATCCTTCTGGCCAATTATTTTTTCAGTTTCCACAATTCTTTTCTCTAAACCTGTAACATGATGTACCAAATCAAGAATTTGGACATCCTTAGTTCTGCACAATTCATTGCTAGCTTTGAAGGAATCCTCCCACAAGGTAGACTTTTCTTTTAAATGTACCATTTTATCAAATAAATAAAAAACAAATCTACCATCAAAAGAATATTTGGCATGAATTAGGTTTTCATCACTCATTGGTGAATGGTCCATATCATTGTTCACAAATTCCTCCCATTGATCTGCATTTTCATTTCCATGCATTCCAACCAAAGTTGTGACAACAACATCTTCTTCGAGGGAAAGTGAAGGCATGTCGTTTCCCACAAGTTCCATATTGTCCTCTAAAGGTTGGTCGATCTTCTTTTTACGGTTGAGTCACCCATTGAAGAAGCAAAGTATCACTGATCTCTCTAGTTTTGGATATGGTTGATAAAGAAATCCAGTCTCAATCCACGCTCAATCAATCACCAATAACCTTGTCGCAACTATAGCAAATGTGCCAAATGCATGAGTTGACCCGATTGAAAGCTAGCATTGGTTTTCCAGGTGTGTAAAGATAGCCATATATCGTCGATATAGTGACGAAAGTTCCTCTAAAATTTAAAACTTCGATGTTGCCACGGATTTTCTGCCATGATAAAAAAAAAATGAAGTATTAATCCACGAATGTTCAAAACATGGAAATATTTCGTGGAAAAATCCGACCAAATGTATTACTGTAAGTAATAAATAGTTAACACTATAAATAGAAGGTATTCCAATAGCAGGATTTAAAATAAGTCACACTTCTTTAAAATTATGTCAAAACATTTCTTCTTACCCATTCCAAAAATCCATTTCTTGTTGTTGTTGAAGACCCAACGGATGATTGACATTCGCCATGAATTAAACAATTATAATTGTGTTATTAGATCTATGGAAAATGGAGAAACCCCAAGTGATGGTATAACAAGATAAATCATTTTCTATTTTTGTTAACCTACCTTCTTGGATCAAGATTTTAATGTAAATGATGCACTACAGAGGTTCAAAAGCTCCAACAGAAGCATATGTAAGAATTATAATGGAAAAATTATAGTAAACTCATTGTGTTTAGTGCTCTCGAACCTGGCTTGGTTTAGGGTGTGGTGCCCTATTTATTGTGATAAGATAGGATTTGGAGGAGACTAATCAACATATATTTATCGATTTCCCCTTCACTTCCTCGGTGTGGTCTAAGCTCTGTGGAATCTACAATTGCGAATCACCCCTCACTGGAAGCTTAGTTGCAGAACTTCTGAAGTTATGGTTTACTGAATATACTGAGCACTCATTTTGTAGATATTTGTTATTCTTTGTTTGTTGGAGCATATGGAAGATTTGAAAATGATGTATCTTTTAAGGTTTGCAGGCCTCTGTCAATAGTGTGGTCTTTCATATTAATTATCTGATGCATTACTATCTGGTTCCTGTTAAAAAGGTTAAAATCAGAGATATCGGTGTTGCACCTGATATGATTTTTCTCTGTGGTTTTTTCGATGGGGCAGCTACAACTTCATGAGGTGGAGCGGGGGTACATATTTCCATCAACAATTCACACTCCATCAACTCAAGCTAGGGTGTGGTCCTTCGACCAACACAAGAGCATAGCTCCTGGCCTTGTGGTCTCTTCTTCTTGTGGCAAATAAAATGGGCCTCCCATTTCTACATGGTGACTCCTCGGTCATCATAAACTGGGAAAATAACAAAGCTACACTATCCTCTCTTGAGCTGGCCCACTAGTGTGATAATATCAGGTCACTTATTTATGGTTTTTCCTGGATAAACATTCGGCATGTCTACAGAGAGCACAACTAGAGTGCAAATAGCTTATCCAAATATGCCCTTATCTTGACCCCTAGTCTCCTTTTATTCTCTAAAATTGTTGATGGTTCTATCGGCATATGAGTGGTGAATTTGAGCTCTTTTAGAGCATTTTGCTGGAGCTCTATCTCCTTTTTCTTTTTTGGCACCAAAAGTCTTATATCTCTTTGAGATTTATTAGTATGTGGGGTGGGAATCTCTAGATTAGTTCTCTGGGCTCTCTTTGTTCTCCTGGTTTAGACCGAATCAGTATGTTCTCAGCAAAAACTGTGTTGTATATTGTGGCTTATCCTTGCTAGGTTGGGGAGCAATTAATTTGTATATCTGGGTATGTCTAGAAATGGATCATAGCTTCAGTTACTGCTGATAGCTTTTGTATCACCCTTTAATGGGAGGCACATTTTTATGTCCTTTGATTCTCTTTGAATATCAAGGCCAGGATTTTTTCGTCTGAAAAAGATAAGATAGGATTTGGGGCCTTTTTTATTGGTCACGGGATTCCATTTCCATATTATAATTTTTGGATTGGATCAACTTTGGGATATAAGAGGAATATAGTAAATCTATGTTGTAAATTAAATGGACGGATGCCATATCGATTGAAAAGTGATAAAAAAAAAGCATTAGAAAAAATGTATAGAGAGACAATAGATATGAAAATATTAACCTACTTTGAGTTTTTAGAGAAATCCCTCTGGATAATGTTGTGAAATTGATCCAAGATGCTCACCCTTCCATCTCACTTCTCACACAAGTGTGTTCCTAAAAATCCTTAAAATAAGGTTTGATTGTGTATTTTTAGTGCTTAAATTTAATTCTTAACCAACCAGGGAATGCGCTATTATATAATATACAATAATACAATCTAATTTACACAAAAGATATTTTATTTAGGACTAAAATTTAATAATAGATTATAAATTAATTAAAATTTGTTTGGAAAAAAAGTAAAATCTTATCCATGATATCCTTTTTTCTTAATTTTCAATATATATATATATATATATACACTAATTTATTTGTGTTATCTATATATTTATTTATATGTGATATATAATATAATGTATTTATATATTAAAATCAATATTAACTATATATTTATATATAATAATTCTAATTTATCGACAGATGATTACAATCAACAATGTGGTGGACGACGATCTCAGCCTTTTAATCACTAATTAATGACGTACCACCTAAATTTGAAATGAAGCAGATATTCCTTGAGTAGATTTGGTGCACATATTAATCAAAGGGCTCTCATTGAAGTGACATTACGTGGTGAGTTTGCTAATAAAATGTTACTTGGATTAGCTTAATAGGGTGGCTAAAGTTTGGGGACCTAAAGGTTGAACGAAATCTCTTGCTAGGAAGGGGGAGCGAAAGGTTAATCCAAGCGTCTTAGGCCTCCGTGTGTCTTTAATCCAATTCAAGTGTTGCGGTCAATACATTTTGTAATCTCCATCTATTTGAAATTTAAGGTTCCATAACAATAAGTATAGTTTATTTTATTTCATATTTAACAAATATGTAAAATTTTAAGGTTCAATAACAATATCTCCCGAGATTATCTCTATTGGTATTTTCATCTGCAATTGATGCAGATTTGCTAGTAATATATTGACTTATATAGCTATATTTCGTCGATAGGAGACTACAATGAACAATTTGTTAGACGATGAACCCGGTCTTTTAATCACTAATTAATAATGGATCACCAAATTTGATATGAAGCAGATATTCCTTGAGTAAATTCATCACACATATTAATCAAAGGTATCTGATTGAATTGGCATTTGGAGGTAAGTTTTCTAATCAAACGTTACTTGGATTAGCTTAATAGGGTGGCTAAAGTTTGGGGAGACAAAATTTTGAACAAATTCTCTTTCCAGGAATGAAGAGCAAAAGGTTAATCCAAGCGTCTTAGTCCTCCACATATCTTTAATCCAATTCAAGTGTTGCGATCAACGCGTTTTGTAATCTCCATCTATTTGAAATTTAAGGTTCCATAACAATAACTATAATTTATTTTATTTTAGATTTAATATATATGTAAAATTTTAAGGTTCAATAACAATATCTCCCAAGATGATCTCTATCGACGTTTTCATCTGTGACTTGCAGATCTGCTAGCAATATAATAATTTCATAGGTCATAGTTACAAATTATTTGGGTAGTTTGTTTCTAAGAAAAATATATTACTTCACTGGATGACGATTAGCTTTCTTATGGAGATCTAAATTTGAATTTGACTGATGCCTTCGAACATTACCTAGTGGGCATAAAAAATATTATTATTTATATTATTTAAGGAGATGGGTATGAAGAAAATTTTACAAAAAAGGGGGACTTTTTTTTAACTTTTCAAAATGGAAGATACTGATTATTTTTTGCAGGGGAGAGACCTAAGGGAGACTTTGAAACATTCCAAACTCAAGCAGGAAGAGAACCATGATAAATGAATGCATATGGAGAATTAATGGAGCTTGTGAAATTCATATTTTTTAGCTAACACGATGCAAAATACATGAACTTATCAAAACTTTAATAGACTCTCAAGAGGTTCAAACGACGACATTTTTGTTCAAACAAAATATGAACATGACTAGTATGACGAGACGAATACAATGACACCAAATGCAGGACATGACAATGCCAAGAGAGATGCACATTTCAATGACAATTCCAACCACTCTAAGATGATGCACATGATGCAACTTGGTGGATCTGTCGAAGGGATAATACGAAAGAAAAAAAATCAGTGGATGTGACGATACACATTAAATGATAATCAGCACATCAAATGGGATGTGACGATACAAATTAAATGATATTGCAAACAAAATCAGTGGGTTCACCTATAGTGTCATGTTTCGATATTAGTTCATGTCTCTAAATCCATCTACAATGTTACAATTTACTAAATTTTACCACTGCAGATGGATTCTAAATCCATCTACAATGTTAAAATTTAGTAAATTGTACAAATTCATTATTAAAATAGTAATTTTCCATTGTCAAAGTGGCACAACTAAAAGTGACTAAATAAACGACTAATTCATATTCTTAATGTTATTGTTACATGGTCATTTTTAGTTTAGGTACTTGTTATGTAGTCATCTATTTTATCCCGTAACCAAATTGGTCATTTATCTTGGTCTTTTTTAGTTGGATTACTTAAAATTGCTCAAGTTTTGTCAGTTATCCCTTGAAAAAACTGTAGTGACCAAATTTTTTGGTTGCCTGGTCACTTATCTATCATTTTGTACTAGTGTTCTGTCAAAGAAAGAATTAGCTTGATAGAGTGCCTATGGATGGGAGGAAGGTCCTTCATCTCTAGTTAGTTGGTGAACATTAAAATATAAGTCTTTAAATGTATATGAATTCCATGGTTATATCATGGTTATGTTATTTATTTAATTCATAGTTTATGTGGTTGTTTATGTGTATGGAATTTTGTGGCATGTTATGAATGTTTCATGTTAGAATTTCCTGTAATATTAAGTAAGTATTTGCATATGTTAATATGGGAAACAAAACGTTTATTTTTCATTGTAAACTGATAATGAAATTTATGAAAAACATTGTTGGATGTTTGTGATGAATTGCATATGATATTTGAGAACACAATGGTATCAATGGTTGAAAGAGTATACCAAGTAAAATTTTGATGTGTAATTAAATGAATTTTATAGTAAAGTTGGGTAAAGAGACAAAATGGTTTAAGTAAATAGGATTGGGTAGTTCCTCGTTAGCCCAAAGGTACTACCAGGGTGTTGGGTACATTACAGATTAGCATTAGAGCCAAGGTTTTCATCACCGAGACTGCATTGGTTGAAATTTGATTTTTCTGTAGAATCAGAGGTTATGTAGGAAGTGTTTGAATGAATGTGTAAGTGGAACCTGTAGAATGAGATATTGCACTCAAAGTGTTTGACAAAATGCTTGTGTGGAAAATTTTGGGGAAAATAGTGCGAGATCCTCCAATGGAATGTGCAAGAATCGCTCTATCTTCCCCTTCTAATTTAATTATATACACTAATTTAAATAGGATAAATAGGTTCACATGAGAGAAGTTATTTAAATGCACCATTTTCATTTCTTTTTCTATGACATATACAAGACATGCAAGGCAGGAAGTCACAGTTCTTGAAACAAGCTCAAAATCAACAAACTAGATCAACAACCCATATATTTTTTACCCAACTTTTCCTTTGCTTATCCTTGGCTCACGAGTGGTTCAAGTGAAATATTGAGTCACCTCATCATAATGGTTTGATAATATATTGTATTTGAAATGTCACTTGACTTGTTGAGGGGACTAGGTTGTAGGGAGATAATGTAACGTCCCCATACCCCATAATGTGGATAAATTAAAAATTTTACTTCAAGAAACCTTGTTCTCCTTCGAAACACAGGGCATGGACATTAACACACACTTAAACCTTCATTCTCAAGCTTAGAAACCACTGTAATAGTCGTTCTGCCCTTGACAGATCCTTTCTGGGACCAAAACACCTTTTTCGCACTGAACCTATCTTTTTCGCACTTCACGTTCTGCACTTCTGCTTTCTGCCCTTCCGACCTTGAAAACCAGAAATCATAAACATAATGTGCGATGAAAACATTTAAACACTCTTCCTCCTTCCTCCTTCTGCACTTCCGCTTTCTTCCTTTCGACCTCAAAAACTGGGAATCGGAAACTTAATGTGCGATGGAAACCTTTAACTACTCTTTCACCTTCCTCCTTATGCACTTCTACTTTCCTCCTTTCAACCTCAAAAATATGGAATCATAAACTTAATCTGCAATGGAAACATTTCACCACTCTTCTGCCTTCCACCTTGCGCACATTTGCTTTCCACATTTTCGACCTTGGAACTCAAAAGTCAGAAACATAGCAAACAGTGGAATCCTCTATCCACTTTCCTCCTTCCAACTTTCGCTTTCTGCCTTTTCGCTGTGGAAATCTAAAATCAGGAAAAGAACTTTCGACCTTAACCTTTCCTGCACTTTCAGTTTCTGCTTTCCAATCTCGGACTTTGGAAATCGGAAAACACACTTTCTGCCTTGTTTTCAACTGCCATTTTCGCCTTTTGCCTTCCACAGGCAGATCCCAAGGTGTGGAAACACAACATTCTTCCTTGTTCAACTTTCCCTTTTCCGATTTCCACCTTCCACCTCCCTTAGGCAGATTCCAAGGAGTGAAAACACGAAGTCAATTTCCTCCTGACTTTGTAACAGGATTCTAGCCTTCATGAACTTAGGCAAATGCAGTGAAAAAACAAGAGGCGTATACAAAAGTAAAATGCAGGAAAACATAATAGAATTAAACTTCTACTTAACCATCAATAAGCATTCAACATGATCATAATAACTCATAAGAAAATACATGGCATAAACAAGCATAATCGAGGTACTTATCTTGATGATTAAGCTGTCCCGCAACTAGTTATGTCGTTGCAATGTTCCACCCAACCATAGGCCAATGTGTTCATTAATATCTCAACACACTACCACCCCTGAGCTGGGCATGATTTCCACAAGGAACTAGGGAACAACAGGCTCACACATAGCCAACACACATCAAAACACAATCAAACCAACCTACAGTTGGGTTTCTCAGACTATTCAACCAAAGATTACACACATGTCCAACATGCACAACAAGACATAGCCAAGCCAATATACAATTGGATTTCACAAGCTATCAAGGAAATGACTCACACCTAGTCAAATGCTCACCACAACTCAGCTAAACCAACCAACAGTTGGATTTCTTAGGCTACTAAGGCAATGGAAATGTAGAATTGTTGAGCTAATGAGCCCAACAAAAGAGCTATGGACACCTACACTAAATCTATCCAGCTTGGCATCCCACAATACCTACACACCCAAAACAAGGAAGTATTCCCTTCACTACTACAAAGTTCCCTTAGGCCATACCTACCCTTCCAGTGCTCTTCAGGGTTTGCATTAAAGGATTTTCCAGCCCCTCTTGATCTATCTATGAGGTTCCTCTCTTCACTAGGGTTATCATCCAATTATGGGCCTCTTCCAATCCTAAGTATTTCATGCCAAAACAAGGATGCACATCATAGCAATCCACAAAGAAAACACAACCACACAGGCTCCACTCTGTAACATAGAGAAACATGGTCTCATACCACAATGTCACTCAGACAACAATGCAGAACCACACTTCCACAACTCAGGATGGTTGAACTACCACACTGTGTGTCTCCAAGGAAATCAGGGAAACTACAGAGGACCACACTCTCATACAATTGAGCGATATCCACTGCCCAATCACTCAGCAAAAACACAGTGGAACCCTTCTTCCACGACTCGGGGTAGTGAACCACCAACAATGCACATGAACAAACTGATCAGAATGATTGAATGGTCTCGAACCATAGAATGGTAGAATGGTCGGGAATAATGAACAACCACGAAGCTACGGAACAACAAAACTTCTTCCCCCCAACTGAGGAAAGACATACTAGCACGCATCGCATGCTTCCTTGCGTTAGAAGAAAGATCGCGGCTTCCCAGACTGCAGACTTGTAGGCTTATTCAGACAAGCAATCGGACTGCCATGCCTTGCTCTTCCCAAGGAATTAACTACCTCAACCAACTTCGTGAACAAATTTATGATTGAGGATAGAGGACAAAAAAGTATCTAAGGTTTCATTGGTTTCCCCATTGACATCTGGTCACACCCTATTGGATCAAGGGGTTTGACTAACTCCCCACCTATCCCTTATGGAATCATGCCCCCATCTCTTTCACATTGCAGTCCCATAGCTCGTTGTGGTATTTTATTAATTTCATAGTTACATGATACATCAAAAACATGTTGTGCTTGACTAGCACAATGAACCATGGGAATTAACCTTCATCGCCCATACACAAAACACTAGATCAATGACAGGGCCTTAGCCTTGAGCTCCATGCCATGATCTCAATAATATATACATCATGTATAATTCAATACCATGGGGTCAAAAACAGGGCACACATTCCCCTCCCCTTTGGGGTCAAAAATAGGGCACACATTCCCCCCCCCCNATGTCCTCAGTGCTTTACAAAATTGAACAAAAATGGATGTTCCAATCGCATGGAATCCTCCAGTTCCCATGTAGCCTCTTTAGGACCATATTGCTCTCACTGCACCTTCACCTGTACAACGACTCGATTTCGGAGCATTGTGACCTTCCTTTCTAGGATGCGCAATGTCTTAGTTTGGAACTCTTCCTCGGGTTCCACCTAAATCACATCTCAATCAACCACATGGTTAGGGTCATGCACATATCTCTTAAGCAAAGAAACATGAAAAACATTATGAGCTTTGGTTCTAGTAGGCAATGCAAGTCTATATGCAACTGGACCTATTCTTTGAAGCACTTCAAACAACCAACATTATCTCGGTGACAGCTTGGCACAACTTCCAAGCTTCAAGGAACTCTTTCTTTCCCTCACTTTGAAGTAAACATGATCCCCAACACTGAACTCTATGTGCACTCTATGCTAATATGCATATCGTTTCTACTTGTCCTGAGCTACTTTCAGATTCTTCTTGATCTTTGCATCCTCCTACTCCATTTCCTTGAGCAATTATGGACCAAGCATAATCATGTTCACTGAATTATCCCATGTCACTGGTGTCCTACACCTTCTTCCATACAAAGCTTCATATGGACTCATCCCCAAGGATGCTTGTTGTCCATTATTATAGACAAATTCTACCAAGTGTAAATAATCCTCCCACTTGGATGGTTTTTCCAACACACACATGTGAAGCATGTCTTACAACACTTGATTCACTCTCTCTTTCTGGCCATCATTTTGAGGATGGTAGGCAGAGCTAAAGTTCAACTTGGTACCCAAATATTCAAACAGACCCTTCCAAAAATTGGAAGTGAACTTAGGATCCCTGTCTTAGACTATTGCCTTAGGCAATCCATGCAATTTGAAAATCTCCTTCATGAATATTTTTGCAATAACATCAATCTTATACGTGGAATTGACCAATATAAAATGTGTTTCCTTTTTCAACTTTTCCACCACAACCATGATGGAATAATGTTGTCTCCAATTCATTGGAAATCCTATAATAAAATCCATGGAAATAATTTCCCATTTCCATTCTGGAATTGGAAAAGGCTGCAACAAACCTGCTGGGTGTTGATGCTCAACCTTCACCTATTAACATTTAATTTTCATGCACTTTGAAATATACTCAACAATGTCCTTTTTCATTCCTGGCAAAAAATAATGCTTTTTGGTTGTAGCAATTGTCTTCTGATATCCTGGGTGACCATAATATGGAGCTTGACGGATCTCATCCATAACGATTCTCCTCAAATATGCTACATTTGGAATATAAATTCTATTTTATAAGTAAGAATTCCATCTTCTTCCAATTTATATCCCTCATACCACTTCTCAAGACTTTGTTGCTGCAATTTTTCTTTTATCTGCACATACATTTCATCTTTGGCAGTATGATTAACAATCTATTTTCTCAAATCTGATTGGAAAGTACTAAGATATGCCACATGCACCTTCGTGCTGAGTGCGTCGACCACTTTATTTTCTTTTCCTTTTATGTGTTAGATTTCAAAATCAAACTCACATAAAAACTCCAGCCATATAGCTTTCCTAGCATTTAGAGTTGGTTGACAAACAAATATTTCAGACCACAATGGTCTGTCCTTAACTCAAATTTTATTCCCATTAAGTAATGCTTCCACATATTGAGAGCATATACTATGGATTCAAGTTCTAAGTCATGAGTGGCATAGTTCTTATCATGATCCTTCAACTTTCTTGACTCATAGCATACCACATGGTTGTCTTGCATAAGAACTCCTCCAAGTCCTTGACCACATGCATCAATACACACCACAAAATGATTTTATGGGTCTGCAATCTTCAAGATTGGTGCACTTGTGAGAAGATGCTTCAACTGCTGGAAGCTTTCCTCACAACTTGGTGTCCATTCAAACTTTATCCCCTTAGTTTGCAAAGAAGTGATTGAATGTGCAACCTTGGAGAATCCTTGAATGAATATCTTGTAATATCCAACAAGTCCCATAAAAGATCTTACATATGTCACATTTATTGGAGTAGGCCAATTCATAATGTCTTATCTGCTCAGGGTCCACAGATATTCCTTCCTCATAGATAATGTGACCCAAATAATGAATTCTATATTTATATAAGTCACACTTGCTCAATTTGGCATACAACTTATGCTCCCTTAGCAATTGCAATGCCAATCTCAGATGTTCTTCATGTTCTTCCTCATTCTTAGAATAAATAAGAATGTCATGAAGGAAAACAAGAACAAACTTGTCTAGATACCTGCTAAAAACACTATTCATGAGACACATAATTGTAGTTGTTGCATTTGTGATACCAAATGATACCACTACAAACTCATAGTGTCCATACCTTGTTTTGAAGGTTGTCTTATCAATATCTTCATCCTTGATTCTTACCTGATGGTAACCAGACCTCAAGTCAATCTTGGAAAATACCTTTGCTCCTCTCATTTTATCAAAATAGGTCATCAATCCTAGGCAAATGGTATTTATCCTTCGTAGTGAATTTCTTCAACTGTCTGTAATCAATACACAACCTGAGTGTACCATCATTCTTTTTCACAAATAGAATTGGTTCTCCCCAAGGAGGCCCACTTGGTATGATATACTTCTTCTCCAACAATTCTTGCAGCTACATATTTATCTCTAGCATTTTTGGTGTGCTCATCCTGTAGGGTGTTTTGGACACTAGTGTTGCTCCTGGCACAAGTTCAATTGTAAAATCAATGTCTTTCTTTGGAGGAAGCCCTAGAATTTCATCAGGAAAAACATCCCTGAATTCCTGCAACACATGAAAGTCCTCCAACCTAGAAGTTTCATTATCTCCTGCCTCCAACACATGAGTTGCATACACCCTGGAACCTTTCCTCTAGAACTTCTTCAGCTACATTACTTAAATCTGCCTAATAGAGATCACCTTTGGAATGCCTCTTACAACCCTTAAGTTTCCTTCTTCATCTATGCACTCAAAATTATTATTGTAATAATCAAGCTTTACTTTGTGTGCTTCCAACCAATCCATTCCAATGAGAACATCATAGGAACCAAGTGGTAGAACATTCAGATCTACACAAGTGACTATCCCATTCATAACCAATGGACATTTTTCTACCACTTCACAGACCTTTCTCTTAGTCCCAATGGATAGTTTAACTAACCATGATTTGTTATGCTCTAACATCTTAAAAGCACAAATCTCAACTACTATAGGAGTAATATAAATGCGAGTAGATCCAAGGTCAATCAAAACAAAAACAAATTGCTTGGCAGTCTTACCTGCAACTTCGACCGCAATTGACTGATGATCTGTTTGGCAGTCCTCTAGCGCTGCATAAATCCTATGGACAGTCCTCACATACTTATTCTCAAGTGGACAATTTTTGTGCAGATGGGGTCCTCCACAGCTTCAACATTGGAGAGGTTCTCTGATCTCTTTTGGATTTCTTGTATTTTCCCCCACCACTTTAGCTAGCTAGTTCACAGCTTGTGATGGCTACTTTTGCTTATTTCGGGAGTGAGAAGGTTTGAAACCTTTCTTACTTTGGTTAGACTTCTCATTCTTTTTTTCCTTCCATTCCTTATGGTATCTAGGCTTTCCTTTTCTTTTCTCATATCGATACTTGGATTTCCTTAGTGCTTCTTCCAGAGTTATAGGTTCATAAAACTCAATTTTTTCTTTGTAGGCTTGAGGTAGCCCACTTAGAAAACGTTGGATTTTTACTTTGTCATCCCTGATATACCTGACATACCTTAATTGTTCCAAGAACTTATTTGCATACTCTTCCATGGGCTGCTGCCCCAATCTCAGCTTATGGAATTCTTTAATCTTATCATCATAGTACCTATCTGAGAGGTACTTCTTCCTGAAAACTTTTGGAACTGCTTCCACACAATCTTCCTTTCCTTGATCTTCTTCACCTTCCTGAAGTGCTCCCACCATATGGATGCTCTTCCAGTCAAATTGAAGATGGCTACCCTAGCCTTCATATTTCTAGAGTAGTCTTCGACTTGGAAATATTTTCTCATCCTAAGAAGCCAAAATTCAACTTCTTGACCGTTCTTTATCTCACCATTCAAGGTAGGAGGCATTTTCTTCTTAAATTCATCACATGAGTGGTTCTGATAGTGCCTCTTTTTCTTATTCCTGTGAGAAGAAGAACTTGAACCCCCAATGGATCCTTCGGAGTCAGATGATCCACTAGAAGACCTTTTTCTTCTTCTAGCACCTCTCCTACTTCCTTCCATTAGACTCTGTCTCAATATTTCCAACTTAGAATTTTTCTCCCATAGCATATTCCTCATGATCATAGGGATTTTGTGCATCATTCATGCCGTAGGTTCTCATGGATAAGACAAAAACCAACTTTTTCAATCTGCACTATGACTCGGAAAAATATGTTAACAACATCATTTGTTAGCTGCATATAAATTTCAGAATTAAAACCATTTACTTACTGTCACCTAGCCCATATAGGCCCAATGTTGCAACCATTAGTTCCGATACCAATCTGTAACGTCCCCATACCCCATAATGCAGATAAATTAAAAATTTTAATTCAAGAACCCTTGTTCTCCTTCAAAACACAGGGCATTGACATTAACACGCACTTCAACCTTAATTCTCAGGCTTAGAAACCACTGTAATAGTTGTTTCGACCTTGATAGATCCCTTCTGGGACCAGAAACACCTTTTCCACACTGAACATGTCTTTTTCGCACTTCCATTTTATTCCCTTTCGACCTCAAAAATTGGAAATTGGAAACATAATGTGCGACATAAACATTTAAACATTCTTTTGCCTTCCTCCTTCAGCACTTCCTCTTTCCGCCTTATGACCTTGAAAATCAGTAATTGAAAACTTAATGTGCTACAGAAACCTTTAACCACTCTTCCTCCTTCCTCCTTCTGCACTTCTGCTTTTCGCCTTTCGACCTCGAAAATAAGGAATCAGAAACTTAATGTGCGACCAAAAAATTTAACCACTCTTCCACCTTCTTCCTTCCGCACTTACGCTTTCTTCCTTTCCACCGTGGAACTTGGAAATCGGGAAAAAAAAAATTGGACCTCAACCTTTCCTACACTTTCGACTTCCTCTTTCCAACCTCGGACTTTGGAAATTGGAAAACACACTTTCTGCCTTGTTTTCAACTTCCCTTCCCACCTTCCACAGGCGGATCCTGGGATGCGGAAACACAACATTCTTCCTTGTTCAACTTTCCCTTTTTTGGTTTCTACCTCCTGCCTCCCTTAGGAAGATTCCAAGGGGTGGAAACACTAATTCAACTTCCTCCTGACTCTGTAACAAGATTCTAGCCTTCATGAACTTAGGCAAATCCAATGCGAAAACATGAGGCATATACAAAAGTAAAATGTAGGAAAACATAACAAAAGTAAACTTCTACTTAACCATCAATAAGCATTCAACATGGTCATAATAACTCATAAGCAAATACATGGCATAAACAAGACTAACAGCGGTACCTATCTTGATGATTAATTTATCCCGCAACTAGCTATGTTGCTGCAATCTTCCACCCAACCATAGGCCAGTGTGTTCATTAATCTCTCAACACACGGCCACCCTTGAGCTGGGCATGATTTCCACAAGGAACTAGGGAACAACAGACTTACACATAGCCAACACACATCAAAACGTAGTCAAACCGACCTACAGTTGGGTTTCTAAGACTATTCAACCAAGGATTACACACATGGCCAACATGCACAACAAGACCAAACCAAGCCAATATACAATTGGATTTCATAGGTTGTCAAGGCAATGGCTCACACCTGGTCAAATGCTCACCACAACTCAGCCAAACCAACCAACAGTTGGGTTTCTCAGGCTACTACTACATTGGAAAGGCATAATTTATGAGCTAGTGAGCTCAACCACAGAGCTATGGACACCTACACCAAATCTATCCAACTTGGAATCCCACAATACCTCCACAACCAACACAAGGAATTATTCCCTTCACTGCTACATAGTTCCCTCAGGCCATACCTTCCTTTATAGTGCTCTTCAGGGTGTGAATTAAAGGATTTTCCAGCCCCTCTTGATCCGTCTGTGAGGTTCCTCTCTTCACTAGGGTTATCATCCAATTCTGGGCCTCTTCCACTCCTAATTCTTTGAGACCAAAACATGGATGCACATCACAACAATCCACAAAGAAAACATAGCCACACAGGCTCCACTCTGTAACACAGAGAAACATGGTCTCATACCACAATGTCACTTAGACAACATTGCATAACCACACATCCATGACTTAGGATGGTCAAACCACCACACTGCGTGTCTCCAGGGAAATCGGGGAAACTACAGAGGACCACACTCTCATAAAATCAAGAGATCTCCATTTCCCAATCACTCAACAAAAACAAAGCGGAACTCTTCTTCTACGACTCAGGGTAGTGAACCACCAACAACACACATGAACAAAATGATCAAAATGATCAAATGGTATCGAACCATAGAATGGTAGAATGGTCAGGAATAATGAACAACCACGACACTCTAGAACAACAAAGCCTCTTCCCCCCAACTGAGGAAATATGGACTGGAATGCATCATGTTCTTCCTTGCATCAGAAGAAAGATCATGGCTTCCCAAACTGCAGACTTGCAGTATTTCTGAGACAAGCAATCAGACTACCATGCCTTGCTCTACCCAAGGCATTAAATTCCTCAACCAACTTCTAGAATAAATTGATGATTGAGGATAGAGGACAAAAACGTAGTTGAGGGTTCATGGGTTTCCCCATTGACATATGGTCACACCCTATTGGCTCAGGGGGTTTGACTAAATCCCCACTCTATCCCTTATGGAATCATGCCCCTATATCTTTCACGTTGTAGTCCCATATCTAGCTATGGTATTTTATTAATTGCATAGTTACATGATACATCAAAAACATGTTGTGCTTGACTAGCACAATGAACCATGGGCATCAACCTTGATCGCCTATACACAAAAAACCAAATCAATGATAGGGCCTTGGCCTTGAGATCCATGCCATGATCTCAATAATATATACATCATGTGCAATTCAATACCATGGGTTCAAAACCAAGGCACACATTCCCCTCCCCCTTGGGGTCAAAATCGGGGTATTACAGATAGAGAACAACATATCATTGAAAACATTTAATAGTGGGACTAACTAAAATCTTTTCCATATGATAATTTTCTAGCAGTAATAAAATTTGATATAGCCCACAAGATTATCTATAGAGTGAAAAATAACAAGATGCCAGGGTAGTAACATGTGTAAGAGAGTGCCTTGGGACAACATAGAGAACTTTCACATGCAATGTATGAAGAATGAGAATCAATGTTGAGCTTCTAGGTAATTGGTATTCTAAGTGTCGTTGAAGAATGAGATAAATAGATTCATAAGTGGTAGTCACCAACTTCCTTTTTTCTTGTGCTTCAACACACCTCTTGTAACATAATAGTTAATGTGAAATTGTGTAACATTTCCAAACACACTCGCACACATGACCACTCATGATCTCCTTCCTTTAGAGTTTCCCTTGATTTGACTCCTCCCATAGAAGCTATGTAGGTTTTCATCACACAAGTTATTCTGTGAAATCATTATTAACCTTTTGTAGGTCCTCTTGTACATCCTATTGGGACCTATGGCACTTGAATTGGTGTATGGTCACTTAAGGATACGATTTCCTAGCTTAATGGATGAACTTATATGCTTTTGATTTGTTCATAATTCTAACATGACACACATTCACACTCTTTCTTTTTTCATATACAATGGAATGTTAGAAAAAAAAACTTCCAGGACCTTGAGATATAGAATCTTGCATTAGAGCATGA
This sequence comes from Pseudotsuga menziesii, assembly GCA_001517045.1. NCBI lineage: Eukaryota > Viridiplantae > Streptophyta > Pinopsida > Pinales > Pinaceae > Pseudotsuga > Pseudotsuga menziesii. Next base: position 387,541 of record LPNX010557188.1, read on the forward strand.
GGCCCTATTCCTTATCAAACATTGGTATATCCCTTGAATACCTCCCGCAGTTTTGTGAACAGTTCATAGTTCACGAGGTTACATATTCTCACGCAAACTCTAAGTTTTTAACACAATTATCTAGGTGTCTAGTGCATGCAAACTAAGAACTCCTACCTATATGCCTAAAATAGGTTGAGTCTCATTGTAAGGCCTATAACAACTTCCATATAGAAGAATGCAATATCCTCTCTAATTGTGTGTTTTTGGTTTTGACTTTACCAACAAGAGGTGTGAATTATTTTATTTTACGAGTTAATGAAGGGAAACATAAATGATATTCTTAGTGATGCAAGTTGTTCTTATTATTGTCAACATACATTTGGCTTTTGCACCTTTCCCTAAATTTAGGCATTAGTTAGAGAATACTCATATCTAGAACCAAGTTCCCCAAGTACAACAATCATCTTAACTCGAGACATTGAAGTGCAACAATTTGTTGTTTTTTAATAATAGTTGTTTATCTCTTTAATCACTATATTATTTGGTTATTCTCATATTACTTTCCATTAGTTATATTCACAGTTACCTCTTATGTATGTATATCGAATGTGAAGTTGTCAAAGATGACCAAGGACACGATCTTACACTATTGCTACTCGATCCGTTAATGTTGATTCTACAATAGAAATAACACAAATTCATATTCACTTCACTTCACATTTTCATCCTCTAAATCATTTTGACATTTATATTCACTTTCAAAAATGTAATTTAAAGTGTTTTTAGATTGGATACTTTAGGAAGTATATAACTATAGAATTGCTTGAGTTCAAGTCTAGGAAATGACAGAGTGAATGGTACTTGAACAAGAGTAGTAAATTCATGATTGAGCTATAGAGATATTGTAAATAATTGTTGTAAACACTATTTAAGAGTGTTTTCAATATATGAGTGGCAAAGCTCATTGGTTTTCTAGTTTTTCCTGGTATAGAGTTTTCTAGAATAAATTTATGTGTATTTTGCGACTGTGTTTTCTGACATTGTTAATTATGTTATATATAATTATTATAATCATTATGGATACTCACTGTAATAGGCATTAGAACCCAAAAATTGGTATCATAGATGTATTTGGAATCAAGGGGATTCCATTCTTGCTAAGGGTTTGGCTTGGTCCTAGATACAGAGAATACCTAGTTTCACTGTGAGTTCTAAAATGATTAGTTCATAGTTAAGAATGGTTGGAAGTCCAAGGGTATAAATTGAAAAGTTTAATGGCCAAAAATTTGAGCTTTGGAATCTTAAAATGGAGTATCTCCTTGTGGATAGAGAGAAATGGGTTGCTATTGACCCCATAACCACTCTGATAGGTTTGTTGAAGGAAGATTTACAGAAATTTTATAGAAAAGTAAACATTACAATTTAACTTGTCTAGCATATCCTATATTTATAAATGTCTCAAAAGAAGACACTACAAAGAAACTATGGGAAAAATTGGGGAGCTTGTACCAGTCAAAATCTTTAGTTAACAATTTGTTTCTTTGGAAGAATCCATATCTTCTGAGGATGAATGAGGTTGACTCAGTTACAGAGCACCTAAATGCATTCAACACTGTGATTATTCAATTGTTGTTCATGGATGTTAAAGTAATAGAGGATGTATAAATTTATGAAGAAATAATACCACATTGAAGATTGATGATGTGGTTGCATCTCTATTGTTAGAGGATATGAGGCAAAAGAAAATGGATGGATTGACCCACGACGAATTAATGGTGAGAGGTTGATTGATCGATAGATAAAAAGGTAAATAGTCTGGTAGAAGATCAAATTTGAGGGTATATCTACGGCCAAACTTGAATCCCATGGTATTATGATGATAGGACGATAACAATGCATAAGAGCCATGAATTATTAATGAGGTTGTTAGTCAATGGAATTCAATAAGAGAAAAGGATATGAGGAAGCACAACTGGTTGAAATTAATCCTTCGCATAAAGAAAAAGGTGATGTTTATTTTTCCTCAACAAGTACAAGGTCAGATAATGAATATTGGTTGAACAACCATGGTGCATCATTTCATATGACACCATGCAAAGAATGGTTTTGTGAATATGCAAAATTAAACGGCGATAATGTTCTTCTAGGATATCAATCACATATCAAGATTGTCAGATGAGGTAAAGTTCAACTATTATTAAAATATGTAAGGATAGGAACTCTTCTAGATGTGTTACATATCCTAGGTTTAGCTCGAAACTTGATGTCTGTCAGTAAGATGGGGAATGCAAGTGTGCAGTCTATGTTTAAGAAAGATACATGTAAGATGGTGCAATGAGCGATGGTACTGATGAGAGGATTCCATATTGGAACATTACAGAAGCTATTGGTAAGACTCAACACTAATGGATGTTTAACTACAATCCTTCTTAAATCCCATGATATATCGTCTTGTCTAGTTGACTCAAGCATGTTGTGGCATCATTCAATTGGACACATTGGTGATAAACAACTTCATGCTATGAATAATAAAGGTATGGTTGAAGGTATCCCTGATTGTTGTAAAGAAATAGACTTATGTGAACATTACATTTATTGTAAAGAGAGTCATCTAGGTTTTCCATCTGGGGTCGCTAGAGCCAAGGAAATATTGGAGATAATACATAGTGATTTGTTCAAACTAGTATTGGTCCCATCCTTAGGAGGATCAAAGTGTTATATATCTTTCATATACGATTTATCCATAATTACATGGTTGTTTTTATGAGGAAGGCCTTTGATAAGTTCCAAGAGTTCAAAGCTCTTGTGGAAAATGAGATTGGAAAAAAGATGAAGGTGTTGAGCATTGATAATAGAGGTGAATTTTGTGGTTAGGTGTTCAACCAATTTTGCATACAACACGATATAGATAAACAAAACACAACTCCATGCATACCTAAACAAAATGGAGTTGTTGAAATAATGAATAGAATGATGATGGAGAAAGGAATGAGCATGCTTAGTGGTGCAAGTACTACATAAGAATTATGGGAAGTAGTATTCAACATGGCATGTTACCTAGTGAATAGATCAGTGTTGACAACTCCAGTTGATAAGTCTCAATTTGAGGAATGGGGTAGTAAGATTCCCTTTGTTGCACATCTCAGATTCTTTGGGTATGATGCCTTTGTGTATGTCCCAAAGGAGAAAATAATTAAACTCAATAGAAATTATGAGAAACACATTTTCAGTGGGTATGAGGATGGATTAAAATGGTATAAGTTGTGGAATCTTATTACAAGGAAGGAAAATTACAGTAGAGATGTGATATTTAGAGAAGTTGGAGGTACTTCCAGGGTTGAATAGTCCAGAAGAGAAAAATAACTAGAAAAGAAAGAGTTTGAAATGAACAATGACAACCTAGATTTAGATGAGTTGAGTGAATTCGACTATGCGGTGAAACAACAGAATTTGGTCTTCAGGAGGTCTTTTCAAGAAAAGAAACAACCTAAAAGGTATTATCCACCTAATTTTCACTATGATTTTGTGTGATATTTGGTTGAATATGATCCTAGGTCGATAAAGGAAGTGATCAACTCAAAATAAGGTAAACTTTGGAAAAGGGCCATGTAAGAAGAAATGGTGTCCTTGAGGAAGAAAAAAACACACGATCTAATTGCATTACCAAATGGAAGGAAACCTGTCGACAATAAATGGGTATTTAAGAAAAATATGAATCCATCAGAAAAAAAATGAGAAGTACAAGGACCGACTGGTAGAAAAGACTCTATTCCCAAGTCGAGGGAGTCAACTTTGGTGAGATATTCTCTCCTATTGCTAAGTTAATTTTTTTAATGTACTAATCTATTTAGTTGCATCATTTGATATTGAGATAGAATAGATGGATGTAAGGACATCATTTCTTCCTGGTGATCTTGAAGATGAAGTTTATATTAAGGAATTTGAGGGTTTTATAGTGAAATGAGTGGATACGTTATTTTACAAGCTTAACACGTCTCTCTACGGTTTAAATAAATCACCCAATATGTGGTACTAGAATTGTGATATGTATATCTAATAGTTGGTGTTTGTGAGATGTTAGGATGATCATTGTGTGTATGGAAAGAAATTCAGTGATCACTTATATATGTAATTGTGTATGTTGATGACATGTTGTTGTTAGGAAATAACATGGATCTAATCAAGGAAGTGAAAATGCAATTCTCCTCCAAGTTCGACATGAAGGATCTTAGTGCAACTTGTTTCATTTTTGGAATTGAAATAAAGAGAGATTGAGAAGATATAAGGATCTAGTTAAGTCAGAGTAAATATGTTGAGAAAATTCTCAAAAGCTTCAACATGTAGGAGTGATAACTGGTCAAGGTTCCTATATTTCTTGTAAGAGTTAAGTTATCAATTGAGCAATTTCCTAAAACACATGTTCCCTAAGCTAGTGTTGTAGGGTTATGATGTATGCAATGGTATGTACTCGACCTCATATTGTCCATGTTGTGGGAGTATTGAGAAAATACATGTCAACACCTCGAATGGAGAAATGGACTATATTCAAGAGAGTTTTCATGTATTTGTGTGGCACAACGAATTATGAATTATATTACCATGGAAAATATGAAACTGACAAGAAAATAATTATACATGGTTTTGTCGACTCTGACTAGGATGGAGATCTTGATCGCAAATGGTCAACCAATTGATGTATTTTCAAGTTATTTGGTGGAGGAGTTAGTTGGATGTGTAGGATGCATTCGGTCATTGCATTATCGGCTACTGAGGTTGAATATGTGACAACCACTCATGCAAGAAAAGAGGTGGTTTGGTTTCTGTTGCATCTGCAACAATTTCCCAAAATTCTAAAAAAATTTAGGACCCCCCTCTACTTTGAATTAGTTTGAGTTTCTTCCTTATTTTGGTCTAAGGACTTTTGGGACATTTTTCAGCACTTGGTTTGCTCTATCAATCGATCTGATTTTCTTCCTTAATGCTTAAAATAGTCCCATGCATAATCAAGCCTATCGTTGTTTTTTTGAATACCTTTGAAACATTCTGAATTGGAAGTTAGTTAATTTGATTTTCCCGCCATTGCGGAAGTTTTTTGACTTGTCTTTTTCAGTCGTTGCGAATGGTTTTCGGTACTGCATCAGAAGGTACGATCATTTCCTTGTCCGCCATTGCGGACAGATCTTCGCTCCTGGCCTCCGCCGTTGTGGATCAGTTCGGGTTTTGATTTCACGTTTGATTTTATTTTCGACTTATGTTTTGGTTTCCTTTTGGCTGTGTATCGGAGCTTTTTTGCCATCGCTCTCTCCGCCGTTATGGACGATGTTTGTATTTGGCCTCTGCCGTTGCGGATGAGTTTGGGATTTCACGTTTGATTTTCTTTTCGATTTTGTGTTTTGCCTTGGTGATATATTGGTTTTAAATCGGAGGCTTTATCGTTCTTCCTTCCGCTGTTCCAGAGAAGTGTTGGCTCTCATCTTTCGATCCTATAAGCGTCCGACGTCCGATCTTTAGTCTTTGCTTTGCTCATCACTGCGGACGGATGTATGTTATAGTTTTCTGACGTTGCGGAAAGGTTTAAGGTTTCGCCCTCCGATCCGGAATCATTTCCTGTCCGATCCATTAAGTCGTCACACGTGCGGTCCATTTCTATATATACAGGGACAGTGTTTATTTTTTATTATTGTTTTTTGTTTCCCAGCACTATCGCCATTGAGCTGTCATCTTCTTGAGGTATTGAAGGACTCTGTTGTCAGTATACTTGCATCCAGGTGGCAACCGTGGAAGCTTGGACGTCGTCAACCCACTCATCCTCCCGTTGATTGCATTGTGTTTTCCAGATAGGCTCCTTGTCATTTTCTCCTTTTCCATTTATACTATTGATGGTTTTCTATGGTGGTATGGTATTCCCCAACCGTTTTTCCTCATACCGCTAGGTTTTGAGCCTTGGTCTTATTTTATTTTTTCCGCGGGAGGGTAGTATAACCGTCGGAACAACCAGGTTTTTCCCATCATTGTTGTTTACAGCCCCGCGCAGAGAGGAAAAAGGGGGGTTCGGTGCGGACGGTCGTTCGCATCGAAACCCTTGTGCGAGGATGTTGAGTAGGGGCAGGTTGAAGGCCATATCTCCCTAGTAAACTTAAGCGGTTTGGTGCCTCCCAGTCATTTGACCTGTGCTGTCCCATGCACCCTTCTCACACCCAGTTTCAAGCCGCGGCCGGGGAAAAGGGTTTACTGCGGCAGCTAGTAGTTGACCATTTTCTGCTCAGGCAATTTCTTTGATCCGCAATCTTGAGTAGCGGCCGTTTGACCTATGCTTTTCCACGTGCTGTTATTTCAAAACCCCAATGTGTGAGAGGGTGTGTCACGGCGCTCGTTCTGCGTGGTTTTGCCCCTATCCGTCTCGCGCATTTATTTGCTAATGGTACCCGCAGGGAATGGAATGTGGGGTCGAGTTAATGTAATTATTATTTTTTTTGCCTAGCCATATGGTTAAATTGTTGGTATTGGAAGCAACCTAGACTAAAACCCTGAACTCTGCACATTGAATTTTAATGGTCTAATGGTCAAAGTTTTTGTTGTACATGTATACAGTTGCTTCACTAAATACTACCGTATAGGAAAATAGCACATAGCATAGTAATGTAGTTTTGATGCTGGACCGAATATGGTTGATAAATTGTTCAGCATCATGTAGCAGCAGTAGATTGCTCACTCTATTGCACAGGACTGAGTTGCTTCATGCTAGGTATAGATAAGGCCATGGAATATGGTGCACTAGTTTCAGTGGTTCTGATAGCCAGGGAATTTTTGGGTTGTACATGCATGCATTTGTTGCTCTACTAGCTATCACATTAAACACATGAAAATGGCACTTTGCATATGGATGTAATTTTATTGCAGTCTAGAAAATGGTTGATGTGATGTTTTAATATCATACAGAAATGTTTTGCATCATGCTGAGATATAGACAAGAGCACTAAATAGTGTTCATTTGGTTAGTCAAGTTATGCAAACTTATATCTTAGTTTCATTAACTAGTTGTTGCCATGATATACATAGAAAGAATAAAGTGCTGCACACTGTCATGTAAATGTATGCACCTTGAATGTCTCAATATTACAATGTTATATATGGCAGGAAGAAGCCGAGTTCACGATGTCCAAAAGACAAAATAAGAAGGCCCCAGTGGTGGAAGAAGTACCAGAAGCGGAAGCTGAAACAAAGACTGAATACATATATGAAGACACCCAATGTGTTTCTGGTGTTGAGCCCGAGTACAAATGGGGTGACATATACAGATTGATTTCCCGCAGGGAGGTGCCCGACACGGGCCTCGAAGAAGAATCTATCTATGCTAACATAGATAAGTCTTCTATCATGAAAGTTGCCACTAGACCAGAGCTGTTCCCATGCTCTGAGGTAATTGGCTGGATTTTGCCCCATGTAAATACAACCACAATGATCATAGAAAACGCTGAAGGACAGGGCTATGCTGTGTTTAGCCCTGGATATGTGGCATTGGCCTATCACCTAACAGAACCCCAGGTTTTCTTATCTGACGATTGGTTGGACAGCATCAGAATGGACCTGGTGGAAACTCTCAAGAAAATTCTCTTGCAGGGAAAGTTGTACCGATATAGACAGACCGGTGAGTATGATACATCGAGCTTGAGGGCTCCCTATAGGTTTATAGCGCTGATGCTAAATAGGATCTTTGGAAGAGCTCATGGCAGACTCTTCAAACTTGAATGGATACCTATTATCTTTCATGTGGCAACCTAAGGAACAGTCTTCGATTGGGCCAGCCTTGTGTCAAGTAGTCTGTCCTCTTGCTTGGCCGCAGCCTTGGGAGGAGAAGCTCAGAAAAGGTCTGAGTTTTACATGAGCTCAATATTGATAGATTGCATACTGTGTAAATAGCCCTTCCCCGGTCTCAAATGCATCCGGGACAGGGAAAGAATGCCTGTGTATGCCGCTTATAGACCATTGTGGGCTCACCAATACCATAGCCATTACACAGAGGTTTGCGAGCACTTCATTATGCCACTCTACACGCTCATTTTTCGGAAGGAATGTGACTGTATGTCAGAAGGTGCCATGCAGGTAATAGTAGAATATGCTGATTATTTCTTCACTGAAAATGGCATGTACATCCGAATGTATGGAGGATCAAAGACTCCTTTACTACTGCCCAAATATGCAATGGATTATACAGTCCATAAAGAGGCAAACAGGCAGGTGTTCATTGACGGAATAGATAGTTTCTTGTTCCAACACAAGAAGACTGCATACCCTCCTTTACCATTCAGGCTAGGTAGCTACAAGTTCACCAGGGTGAAACAAGCTACCGAATTCATAGAGGAACTAGGGAAGTTCCATTTTGGTGAGATGCCTTTCCGACGAAATGATACTCTCGGTAAAATAGCGGAGCACTGTAAAGAGCATAAGGTGTTTTTCAAATACACCCATCATTTCGATAAGGAAGAATCTGTCTTCCGGAATGCTCCAAATATGACAATCCTAATGAGAATATTTAAGAAGAAAATCACCACCATAGGTGGGAAAGGTGATGAACAGAAAAAGGATGAAGAAGGAATTAAAAGAAGAAATGAAGAAGCTCAGAGGTTGGAAAAGGAGGCTGCAGAATGGCTGCAGAAGGGAGAAGAAGAGAAAAGTAAAGCTTCCCAAGAATCAGCTGAGATAGCAAAAGAGGCGGCCAAAGAAACAGAGGAAATAGCTAGACAAGCAGCTGAAGAAGCAAAGAGAAAGCTTGAGGAGGAGCTCCAAAGGCAGGAGGCTGAAAGAATAGAGTTGACACAACAGTCAGTCTCTGAAATAGCAGCAGGGCAGACCCAGGAGGAGGAAAACCCTGAGGTGCAGACCTCTCAAGTACCCACTGCTAGCACCCCTGTGGCCCCTACACTCCAGTTAGTGCCTTTCATCCAGAAAAAGGGTGAAGAAGTCCCCGACTTCAATACTATCTATTATGATAGGGCCACCAAGAGAATAATGAAAAGGACGGAAAGGAAGGTAGAAGCAGAAGGTATGCCGGGAAAAATGATAACAGATACTGCTATTATGCTAGGAACGGACCTAGATCCAAGGCTTACCATAAGGGTTGGGACTGCAATACTACATGCCTCAGAAGATAACATAGACAAGGTGATGACTGAACTGGATTCGTACAAGAAATATTTGGCTCAGCTGAAGGATACCCTGAAGAGAGAGAGAGAGAGGAAGGAAACAGGTTAAAGTGGAAATTTGAACACTTACAGAGGGAGATGAAGACTGCTGAAGCTGAGTTGCAGGCCCTGCATGAAGAGAGATAGGCTCAGGAGACTACACAAGAACACCTTGAGCAAATGCAAGCAGAAGATCAAGAGTTGAAGAAGGAGAAGGAGCAGTTGCTGGAAAAGGTGGAAGAGCTAGAGGAGCAGCAGAAGATCATCTTGATAGCCAATGATATGCACTCCCAAGATCTGATATAGGAACATCAGGAACAGATCTCTTCATTGCTCCAGCCATTCAAAGAACATATCTTAGCCCAGAAAACTAGAATTCTCCAGCTACAGATTGCTCTAGAGGAGGAAAGGTGTAAGGTCCTTCAGATCAACAACCAGTTAGGGGAAATCATGGAGACCTCCTCCTACTTCGTCAACAGATCCCAGGAAGTTCTTGAAGTTTTGAATGCCAGAATGGCAAGGCTGGAGAACAATGTAGAGACTCCAGCAGAGCTACCGGCCAAAGACCATCAAGCCCTTAAAAGAGATCATGACCCAGTAGAATTCGCTATCAGCACTACGGAAGACTTCAAGAAGACCATCAAAAGGACACAGGGAGCATGCTCAGAATACTTCAGGAGGCTCCTTAATACATTCAACCGGTGTCAGACAGACGCTGAGCATAAGCTTGATGATTTCCCAGACCATGAAACCTTCATAGAAAAATTGCAAAGCAGATATCAGGATGTAGAGGCCAGAACACAACAGATCAAGGCTATTGATGACCTAGTTTTGAAGAATGAGGTGGGCCACTCAGCCGTTAGTGTACAATTTTTGGAATATCAGCTTCGTTTGATCCCAGCAAGGATCGAGGCTATCAAGAATCAAGCCGAGAAATTTGAGATAAATATTCAGTTTTTGGAGCCTAGCACTTTTGAAGGCATCGCTAGTGAAGTTGCAGCATGGAAGAAGTTCCTAGAAAGCCAAGTGAGGCCCTCTTCATAAGGGATGGGTCATCTTTATATTTTGTAATATTTTGTAAAATTAAAGCGTTGGGAAAATGAAAGGTTGGGAAGCCCAAAGGCTACTTTGGGCAGCCCAACCATTTCACTCTTTTTGTATAAATGTAATAGATTAACAAGAGAAAGAGGCTTTTTCCCCCAGTAATACTGAAAGACATATTGTAAGAAGAACTATTTCCTTTTGCAATAAAAAATTACAGTTTGCCCGTTGGAGGAAGAGATTGTGAAATTTCCTAATGTTATACAATGGATGGCAGAAAGATGAACTACTTTATTTTTTAGCTTGTGTCCATGAATCGTGAGATCGTTCTAACCTTATGACCTATGTCTTGTTGAATGATTGCTGATTTATTTTTGTGGAAAGTTCTTCTTTCATGTGTTGTAAATATGAATATCAGCTATCTGTAATTTCTGTTTATCATACATGGAAATAACACATTACTCACAAATAATCATTCTTTTGGCTCCCGGGGGATAGATAGATAGGTGATTAGATAGTTAATTGATTTGCTTCATGGCTGCATATGTGATTTAGATGTTCGCGAGCCTAAGATGAGAGGTAAGAACCTGCACATCACATTGTGTAGTTCCTTGCATCTTTATCACCTTGCATTTGTTAGTTAGGCATTTGCATTGCATACATTAAGTCAAAATAACAAAAACTCGGTGGACTGGGCCGCAACCGGTAAAACCCTTTGTTTTGTTACCTTGACCTACGGTAGCCGGACCGCAAACCGGACGGATTCCCTACACCAAACAGTCAATGGGCTAGTTGGGAACGTTGATTGGGGAGAATCCTTTACTGTTGTCACCTGCGAATTTCCAGGCCCCAACAGTTTCAAATATTTTGTTCATAGCTTGGGTTCAAACATCATGTTTTTAGGTTGGATTGTGACAATCAAAGTGAAATCTTCTAGCAAAGAAACTAGCATATCATTCACACAAAAAACATATTGATGTGTAGTATCACTTTGTGAGAGACATACTAGAAAGTGTTGTTGGAAAAGGTAGACACTTCGAAGAATATTGTATACTTATTGACCAAGTATGTGAGCACTCATAAATTACTTGGTTTAGGGAATCAATGGAATTGTTATCCCTACTTAAGTGAACTAAAGGTTTGGATCTCCTGTTAATGCAAAGAAAACAACAAGTGGGATAATTTTGGGCATGTTATATTATTTGCATGGAAATCAATGATAAAAGTTAATATTTGTCTGGTTAACAAGTCAAATGGAATTGAAGTCGACAAATGGTGGAACTTTGGTCAACGAGATGACCAGTATAGTCGATAGATCGACGATCACGATTGGATGACTTGGATTCAAGGAACACTTGGACAACAGGAATATTAAACAGTGATAAAATATGGTTGACTCACCTAAGTCGAATGTAATAGAATAATTGCATTCAATTAGGAATTTATGGACTTCCACTAATAAGCAATTAGCTATAACTATCTCGGGTATCATGAGCTAGTTTATGTGTTGCATCTATAAATATGATGAAAGGTATAAGGCTAGGAAATGAGAGAGGGAATGGTACTTGTACAAGAGTAGTGAATTCATGCTTGAGCTACAATGATCTTGTAAATCATTTTTGTAAACACTGGTTCAGAGTGTTGTTAATAGATGCGCGATAAATCTCATTGGTTTTCTAGTTTTTCGGGATAAATTTATATGTATTGTGTGACTTTATTTTGTGCCATTGTTAATTATATTATATCTAATTGTTAGAATAATTATTCATACTCACTGTAATAGGTATTAGAACCAAACAAATCTCTATATGTAATGATTCCTATAATTTTTTGTTCTTTTTTCTTTTCTTTTTTTATAAATCAGATGGGCTATGGGAAACAAATCATTGTAGTGAGAACAATTCTAACTCATCCCAACAAAAGAACAAGGAAATTTCTTTAAGTTTTATTATAAATTTAATATATTTGAATTATCTATAGGTTTGAATTAATGATGTGTATCGGTTAATGTATGTCTCACAGAGCAAAATCTTGAAGAAAATCAATAAGATTGTTCACAATATGAGTGCACAAGAGTGTAAAGACTTTATGCAAATGTTGCAAAGAGAGGAATTGGGTGGATAAAAAGGTAATCAACATGAATTTTATCTTTGAATTTTTAGTAAAAATGAATTTCTTAACATTAATAGTTAACATGTTTTAAATTCTAGATTTCACATCTTTTAATGTTTTTGTAGGTATCATTACTGAGGAATGGAATGTCATATTATGAAGATAAGCATTATGAAGGATGTAAATTCCGGTGATTTTTTCCTTAGTTCATCTATAGTGGTGTCAAAAGTTAACGATAGGGAGAAATTTATTTACAAAACTATGAGAGATATAGTGGAAAGAACATATAGATGTGGTTTCCACTTACGTGTACACAAATCAATCCAATGACTCCAAGAGTTAGGTTATATATAAACTACAACAAGTGTTTCATAGTAGTGGTAACTGAGACCTAGGAGACTTGCAACAACAAAAAAAACTTTCAATAACAAAAAACAATACTTTAAAAAAAATATTACTAAACATGTTTTTCTATAATATGTCCCAAAATTTATTGAATTAATTTTTGTTGCTATATTTACTTTCATGTTAATTTTAAAAAAAATATTATTGTTATTTTCGTTGTTCAAGAAGCTTATGAAAATATTATTGTTATTTATGTTTCCCAAGAATAAACTAAAACATAGTTGAAACATAAATTCCATCAAAAGATAAACAGAGCCGAAGCATAATAACCAAAAATAAACTTAGCCGAGCCGAAACCTGAGCATTAGGTTTAAGATAACGACTGAGAAAACAAATTATTTACAAACGCAGAGTATTTTTTTTGCATGTAAAAATAAAGGTCCGATCAAAATAAGTGTTACAGGAAACGAATTTCTACAATATTGTTATTTAAATATAAATAAACCCTAGGGTTCCATGCAAGACTGTAAAGGAGAAAATCGACTGTAAGAGGTTAAAAAGTAGAAATTGACTTAATCAAATATCCAAACCTTGTGAGGTATCCAAACCCTATGAAACATTAAACAAGATAAAATTACTGAATGTAGATGTGGAATAGCATGAGAATTTAAACCCTCAGTTTGGATATCTTTCCCCACACCAACCAAATATCATTGAAAAATAAGAGCCAACTGGTAATCGCGGACTGGTAATCACGGACTAAGAACACAGTCATAAAAATATGCAATGCCTCCCTTAAAGAACGAGAACAGGGAAAGAGATGTAGGCTTAAACCATAACTTACCTGTTAAATCAAAGACCATTTTCCTTGGAGGCGCTACCTGTAGATGAAAGTTGAGTTAAATGAAGGTTAGAAAAGAATATAACCAAAATACGATGTAGGTTATTCCATTGCAAAGAAAATGTATTTATAAAATATCTATACCAGATAAGCAGATTCCAGGTTTTTTTTTTATGAAAGAGTTGTCTCTGAATAATATATTTGGATTGGAAGGACTGCCAACCTTATAGAAAATCTCAGAGAAATGATGGACAAAAGATGCATGCTACACAGTTGCAGAATTCTTCACCAAGCGTTGAACCTTTACCATGGCATATGCGATCTGAATGTTGGGCCAACGCTGTAACTTATCCATGTCGTTGTTTTTTATCTCCATTCGAAAAAATGGGTCCTTTAGCATGGCATATGCAAGCCGAGTCTTGGGAGAACACTATAACTTAGCCATGTGGTTTTTTTTAGCTCCATCGAAACAAATGGGTGAAATGGATGTAGTGAAACCAAAGTCAACCATAAGGTGGGTGCTTTCCTGCTGTCTAGCTACACAGTTGCATAATTCTTCACCAAGCACAAAACCTTTTCCATGGCATACGGGAGCTTCGGATTCTTCACCAAGCACTGAACCTTTAACATGGCATACGTGAGTCGATTGTTGGGCCAACACTGTAAATTATCCATGTCCCGGTTTTTCAGCTCCATGCAAACAAATGGGTCCTTTAGCATGGCATACACGAGCTAAGTGTTGGGCCAACACTGTAAGTTAGTCGTGTGTTTGTTTTTCAGCTCCATGCAAACAAATGGGTCATTTACCATGGCATACATGAGTCGAGTGTTGGGCCAACACTATAACTTAGGCATGTGGTTGTTTTTGAGCTCCATCAGAAGAAATGGGTGAAATAGATGTAGTGAAACCAAAGTCGATCCGAACATGAGTGCTTTCCAGTTGTCTGACACATTCAAACTTGATTTGTTATATAAACTAATTAAATTTACGTTGTTTAATGCTTTTCCTATAGCTTAGTCGAAAATCATGCTAATCATAGTAATTACATGTTCACATGGAACTATAGTTTTGGAAGATATATAATTGGAGGATGGAAACCCTATTTAGACATTGAGAACAACTATATAAAAGTATAGATTTATGGTTTTCAAAAAAAACTATCTTTGATATTCTTGTTATTTTGATGGTCTTATATGGTTGTGAAGTTTGGTTTTGGAGCAATACAAGAGAAAATTGAGAAAAAATAAAGAAGAGTATTGCTCTTCCCCTTACATTATTAAAAGGGAATCCAGGATACACCTCTAATCCTAAGTTAAGATAGTCAATCTCTTCCACCATGTTATAGTACCCTTTGTAGGTTTAAAATTTCTAAAGCTTCCCCTTAGGTGATCCTTTACTTTGGATAAACCACTTGTAATCGTAAGTTAGGGTATAAACAATTATAAACAACATTGAATTGAGCTATTGTCAATAGTTTGTTAAAAACATAGTATCAAAAATATAGATTGTTTCACTATATATATAATTTCAAAATTGTTATAAAACATGTTAATTATATATAGTTAGATATTACAATAAAAAAATTAGCTAAAAAAATATAATACCAAAACTAATTAAACTATAATCCTATTATAACATTAGAATGGGTCATATCTTTTCATTGTAATTGTAATAGAAAGAGTTATGCCTTTTCTATATTTTAATGATTTTTATATGTTAAAAAAACCCAATTCTAAAGATAGTAAAGAAATGTTTAGTTAAAATTTTTAATTTCTTATTTTAACTTTTTCAATTTATCTAGCTATTTATTATTTATCTAATATTATTTAATATATATTTGTTAACTAAATATTTTACAAAATATGGTTGATAATTTATAATTATTAAAAAAATTAACATTTAAATAATACTTACATATTTGTGTTTTAGTTTTTAAGTGTTTTTAAAATTGTTATAAAATATGTTAATAATATATAGTTAGATATTAGAAAACCACTTTGATGAGGTATGTGCTCAAGTCAAATCCAAAGGCTTTCTTCTCAGCCACGATGGTAACAATGTATCTATTCATATGATAGTTGGAAAAAATGATCGGAAGTCTCTGCTCTGAAGTGTGGCTAGGGTTTCCCTAGCTGACATCCTCTGCTCGAAGGTATCACCTGCGTTCAGGCTGTCGCTCTTTGGCCTGCTGCACGAAGACACCTACCGGTTGATCAAGTTGTTCCCCATAGTTTCCACGAGCATCTGTGTAGTGATTGTAGCGCAGTCTAAGTTTGCTGGTTGTGCCCCAGTTATGGAGAGTCACGACTAGGTTCTAGCTTTTAAGGCCCTTGTTTAAGTTGTTGCTCCTTAGGCTACTGCGTCTCTTCCTCCCTCCAAGTTTGTGAAAAATATTGATGAGATCCCCTCTATGGAGCTCTCTCCTTCATATCCATGCCAAAAATCACTCACTCTCTCAGAAAAATACCTCATCGATAAGTTCATAGGGTTTGGCCCATCCCTAA
Organism: Pseudotsuga menziesii; assembly: GCA_001517045.1. NCBI lineage: Eukaryota > Viridiplantae > Streptophyta > Pinopsida > Pinales > Pinaceae > Pseudotsuga > Pseudotsuga menziesii. Next base: position 403,549 of record LPNX010557188.1, read on the forward strand.
GGCAGTAGAACTTTGGATTGCAGAAAACTGGAACCCTATTTTGCAAGGCATGTCTCTCTCTTCACAGCTGGTAGGGGTTACTTTGTTTTTTGTTTCTGAAGAAAGAAGAACGAGATTTAGTTTTTCGATCGGGTCCCTTCTTCATGGGCTCGAGAGGGATTTTTTTAGCCCCTTAGACCTTGGGTTTTAATCCAGAAGCAATGATTACAGTCGCTTCAGTCTAGGTAAGACTGCCTCATCTCCCACTACATCTTTGGGGGAAAATCTCTCTTGCGAACATCGGTAATAAGCTAGGGTGCTACATGGATAATGCAGATCCAAAAGGGGGTCAGTTTTCATATGCACACATTTTCGTAGAGGTAAATGTCGAAAAAGGGCTTTCGATGGCCCTAAAGCTTACTTTAGGAGAATGGAGCCACATTCAAGGACTGGATTATGAGCAAATACCATTCAAATGCAACTTCTTCCATGTTTATGGTCACTTTGCCAAAAGTTGCCCCAAGCTTTCCGAATCTCAGAAATCAACAATTCCCCTTGCACCTAAAGAAGCAGAGTTCTAGACGGTCACTAATCGATGACGACCTCCCCGACGAAAGGAACCTCAACAGCAAAAGGATCCTCCTCATGTTCCTTCTCCCGCAGAATTCTCTCCTCTGCTCGAAAAAAAATAGCTTTGAATTTTTGCAGGAAGTCGAAGTTCAAGAAACTGAAGCAGTGGAAGGTCCTTACTACCCCTCGATGATAGTTGTCACTGCCCCATCCATGAAAGAAGATTCTCCAAGCCTTGCTCCTTCAGGCTCCAGGAGAGATGCTCGGATGTTAGATCACGAGACTCCAGCCCAAGTAGGACTGGCTACATTAGTCCATTCCTCTGGGTCAGAGGACAGCTCCGATCCTGAAGACTTCTCAGCCCCTTCTCCTCCTCACACCAAAGGGTGAAATACCAACAAAGAACGTAGGGAAAAGGAAGCGGCCACAAATATTTTTTTGGGCTCTCAGAAGCGGTTGGACCCTTTCATTAAGGGGCATTTTACCTCCCCTTCTAATTAATGTTTTTCTTCTGCACTCTTCTTTGCTCACAGTTTGTGAGAGTTTACTCTTGTAAGCATTTTTGTCTTTTTCTCGAAAAAAGCTTTAGAAGCAAGTGGGACTTATCTCCCAATATATTCATAAGAAGGCTGACAGTACTGTTAGAGGTCATCAGCCCTCTTTAATTTGTTAATTTTGTACAATGTTGGTTATGGTTAAACCAGAAAGCAATTAATACAAATCTAACCGTTCTTTTCTATATATATATAGTTAGATATTACAATCCAGAAAATAATAATATATATATATATATATATATATATATATATA
>LPNX010557188.1:406795-414295 GCA_001517045.1 Pseudotsuga menziesii
TTTTTTATTTCACATAGATGTTGCCTAATGTCAGTAATTGAAGGAGATGTGTTAAACCCAAACAAAACTAGAATAACTAAATGCACAAGCGAAGCATATTAATAAATTATCGATTTATGAATAAAATTTGAGAGAGATGTGCCTTGTTGTAAGGAGGCAAGAGACATGTGCTAAAACAATTGGTGAGGCCCCTCTTGCACATCCAATATTGGATGTTAGACTAACAAAGGAAATGTCAATGACCTCAGAAATTAAAACCTTGAGAAAAGTTACAACCGGTACATCTCTTCATTCTTTAACGTCAGTAAATGAAGGAGATGTGCTAACCCCAAACAAAACTGGATGTAGGACTCTAATTTATAAATAAATCATTTCTTCTTCCTTTTTAATTGATTTAATGTAAAAGAGGTTGAATTTTTTACGCATGTCATAAACCAATTGGTGAGGCCTCTCATTTTGAAATTAAGAATTGGACTTTACACACAGTGATTACATATCATTGAATCCGCAATGTAAATTTCCATTTATCAATTTAATCAATTTTTTTCAAAATGACACAAATTTTGTTTTGGATTAATTTGTTTTTTTGCATTATATTGTATTATGTCACAATTGTTTGATTTCTATATAGTCATTTAAAGTCAAATTCAATAGCATTGATAAACATTATAAAAAAATTCCATTCGTAATAGATTTTTTGGGTTTTGTTAATAATTATTTGTTTTTCATTGTTTTTTATATAGCTACAAATGGATCTTGCCATCTGGAATTTGTTGTCAATAAAGTTATTGGAAATGATTCTTTTGTGGAATCATTTTTTGACGTTGATCTATATAGGGGTAATTTCTAAACATTGTTATGAACTATTATGGCAACTAGCATTTACAACTTCTTGATTTAATTGAATTATGGATACCATACCAGATAGAAATCCTATATAAATTTATCAATTGTATAGGATGTACGTATTTTATACATGTTATCAGTCCAGAAAATAGATATTCAATTGAATGCACGACTGGTTCAATTATTCTATTATCGACTCCTTGTCCATTACTAGGTCATAAGAAGTATTACATTATGAACCCAATAAGAAGATGGTTTAAATATATAGGCGTGATCGAAGTAGGAGTGCATGGTTTCTTCACACTCATATGTAACACTCGTATCATAAACATGTATGGATAGTTGTTCATCATGAAGAGAATGAACATGGTTCAAAATTATTTGTGTACAACAATGTGAATAAAGATTGCATAGAAATCGGTGTAGTTGATTTCACGCTAATACCTACCAAAGATGCAATTTTTTATAACGACAAAATTTATTGGTTGCATTTTAAGGTCATTTCAAAAGAATATGCTCTATATAATTGAACTTTGTGTTCACTTGGCATTGGATTGAACAAATGGTCTTGTCACTCAATCCATACAGGACGCATCAAACAATCCATGTGTTTGACCATACATCAAAAGAAATTGATGTATTGTAAATGATGGCAGGACAACTATATGGTCTATTAGTGAAATGACATATTTGAGGCGTGATGTCTGTCTAGCTCAAGAGATGCATGGATTTTATATATTTTGCATGGATTTAAGATGGATGCACTACTTTCTAGGCATGGAGGTGTGACAAAGTGTGGGTGGAATATTCCTTGGACAAGGGAAGTATGAAGTGGAGATCCTGAAGAGGTTCGGGATGATGGACTGCAAGGCCATGGCCACACATATGGAATCAAACCTGAATCTATTAAGTGATGCTTCATCAAATTCAGTTGATTCCCCGATGTATCGTCAGATGATTGGATCCTTAATGTACCTGACGAATACGAGACCAGACATTTGCGTTGATGTGAACACATTGAGCCAGTTCCTGACAGATCCGAGACATGTTCACCTGATTACTACAAAGCATATTCTAACGTACATGAAGGGTACAATTGATTATGGGCTCAAGTATGATGTGAATCAAAATATTAACCTCAAGGGTTATGTGGATTTGGATTGGGTAGGAAATTCGAGTGATAGGAAGAGCACTTCGGGGTGCTACTTCAAGTTGGGATCAGGTGTGATCTCTTGGTTTAGCAGAAAGTAGTCCTGTGTGGCACTAAGTACAACTGAAGTAGAGTATGTCGCAACTTATTCAGCTAGTTGTGAGGCAGTATTGCTGAGGAATCTACTATCTGATTTGTTTGATATCCAGTTGGATGTTACTTGTATATATTGTGACAGCCAGAGTTGTGTGAAGTTGTCTGAGAACCTGGTGTTCCATGAAAATTCAAAGCATATCGAGATCAAGTATCACTATATTAGGGATATGGTGTAGAGAGGAGTAGTGAAGCTCCAATATGTTGCGGCGAATGAGTAGATAGCCGATGTATTGACCAAGCCGCTAGCCAGAGTGAAGCTTGGTGTACTTCAGATCGAGGTTCCTTCCAAGGGGAAGTGATGAGTCCGGAAGACGCAGATACACATAGGATTTTTCGACATGGTGGTAGGTTGGCCCCCCCATGGTCGTTGATGTAATTGTCAGGATTTTTCGACATGGTGGCAAGCTGGTCCTCCCATGGTTGTTGATGTAATTTCTAATATTTTTTGACATGGTGGTAGGTTGGTCCTCCCATGGTCGTTGATGTAAATGTTGAAGCTTTTCCGACATTGAGGTAGGTTGGTCCTCCCATGGTCGTTGATGTAAATGTTGAGCCTTTCCCAGATGGTGGTAGGTTTGTCCTCCCATGCTAGTGGATGTAAGTGTTATGTTATGTATATCTGGGTTGTGCTTCGTGTGACGATGAGATGATCTGAAGATGATGAGGTAACAATAGGATCCTGTAAGTTTTGCAAGAGGCATATAATAAGTCCTAGGATGTACCTACTTGATGGCTTGCTCGAAGAGACAATGAAGACCTACATGGAGGCTAGGCCTACATCCAACATGAAAAAGGGCTGGCTCTGTAGAACTTCCTATGACAAGTAGATTTGAGATATAACACCATTTTCTCAAGATAGTAGCAGTAGTGACGATGATGATCAAACATTGATGATGATCCCTCTTTGATGATGATCTAGTGATGAAGACTTGTGCTAATGAATTGTGTCAAGAGAATACCTTCCTAGTTAAGAGGGAATGTTGATGTATTTTTAACTTCGGAATGTATTCACTTGTATATTTCATATTGTATTTCAGTATACCACCGACAGAGATGTTTGTTCCTCTCATCAGGAGAGTCATTAATATAATTAAGTCATGTAAAGTCATTGAGGTTAACCCTTCATTGTATGTTGGGGCATTAGACCCCTTAGTTGAGTTATATTAGGGTTATTAGACTCTCCTAGAGAAGTCGGCCCTGTGGGGAAAATGTCAAGTGGAAATTAGGTTTAAATAGAGAGTGAGACTCTCTATTTGAGAACACACTCACTCATCAATAGCTCATGAGATAGAGAGTAATAGTTCATGCAAGTAAGAGAGAGAGTAGACATCAAAGATCATCTTTATTCTTTTGGGTTTTACTTTTGCTACTGGTGCTCATTCTATCTCTGAGGAAGTTGCGGGTTTTTCTCCTTTATGGTTTCCTAGAGGAAAATATTTATGTATCTTGTCTCTTGTGATTATTGTTGTGCATGTTATTCTCTCAGATAAGATCCTAGATCATTTTGATTAAACTCTAAAAATCTAACAATAGATATAGGGACCAAAAACCTAATTTCTTCACTAAGAAATCAAAGGAAATAGAAAATATTCACATTGCTTCTAGATCCATCTCTTGTCCACTCTTGCGCCTATAAAAAATCCCTCAATATCACCATTACATACACATAATTTACATTTCTTACTCATATTGTCATGTTGCCAAAATTCTCCTAGAACTAGAAGAAAGTCATATCTTACTTTCCACACAATGGGGTTAGATCTTGTGGCTAAGTTGAACAGATCTACGAATTGAGGTGCATTCTTAATATTGATATCATATGCCAATAATTTTAATGAAGATGTTTTTAAGCATAATATTTTTGTTCTTCATCTCTTAGATCCAAGTTGTAAGTTGTATTGAATAGTGACTAAGTGGTCATGATTTGGTATGACCACTCAGATAGATAAATGTCAATTTCTAGATTTTTTTAGTACATGGATTAAGCTTATTGTTTAAGATTGGATAACCTTCTCTCTTGGACATTCACTCTCGTGAAACTTGGGCAAAACATATCTTTATTGATGGTTTGTATCTGTGCTCTCTCTCTTCAGATTGTACCCACTCACAATCTGAAGAGAGGTCATGGATGTCTGTGGATCTCTGGTTATCATCAGATATTGTTCATGATATTTGAAGTATTTTGAACTATAAATAGAGGTAACTCTGATCGTTTCTTCATGCATTAGTGCATATATGACCTTCACTCTGTCAGTTCCCAAAGCTGCAAGATCAGAGAGATATTTTGCAGTCGTGTCGATGCCCAAAGCTGCAAGATCAGAAATACATTAAAATATGTTATTGCCTGATATAAGTTGATGTTGTGGCAATAACACAAGCAATACCAAAAATTTTGACTCTCTGATTATATCAGGTAATAACATTAGCTAACAAACGTCAAAATATGGCATTGTGGCTTTCACTATCATGGTAGAAAACGGTTCAAGAACAATGAATAAGCGAGTGATTTGCAAACCACCAGGAAACACAATCAGCCAGAGTGAGCTCATCTCACTATGGGAGAAGAAATCTGGAAGAACTTTTATCAGAGTTTTTCTGTTAGAGGCGGAGATGGTTGGGCTCTTTGAGAGTAAGATGACAAAATCCTTTATATTTTTCTTATGAAAGGAACACAAATTAGGTTATAATGGAAATTGTCATATATTTGTTGCAGCTCTGCCTCATCTGAATAATGTTCAAATCTCAGTTCTGCACACCATTTTTGTTAAAGGTGATCAAACCAACTTCGAGTTGGGATATGGATAATTGGAGGCTTTTGAGCTCTATCCAGATTATAAGTACACCACCGTGATCAATTCCTCCATACATGTTTTGTTTCACCACAAGAGACAAAACTCACGTTGCTCTAATGTAAAAGTTTGAGAGATAGGGGAAGTTGATGGCTTTAGCTACATAATGTTGATATATTTGCAATATAGAGATATATTCGACTGATAGCTTTTCATAATTTAGTCACTAATTTTTTCGTTATTATGATTATTCAGAGATAATTTATTATAGTTTTTGAAAGATAGTATTTTTTTCGAAAGTGAAAGGATGTTAGGGCCTTTTCAATATATCGATATTTTCATGGTAGCTTTTTATAATTTAGTCTTTTTTTTGAGTGAGTGCTTATGTGTGTGTGTGTGTGTGTGTGTGTGTCTCACATGATTTTTATGCCAAAAATTGGCATGCTCAGTTCACAGATTGTCAATATGAATCCAACCTAACTCTACCTTCAAAGATAGAGGGAGATGGGAATCCGATGGAAGTGAGAGATTGTCTAGGGGAGTGCATAAAGATAAGGAAAATTGAAGTTTAAACGTTGAGTATCATAATAGAGTGTAGTAGGGTTCATATATTTGAAGTATGGAGAATGAAGGACAATCACGGAAGGCCGATTTTGAAGACCCCCCTCCTACTCCACTTTTCGATGGAAATGAATTCTAACTATGGTCATTCTACAGAGCCATTATAGCCGAGTTTGTAGCCACTTTTTTGTTTCTATGTGTTGCAGTTGGAACCGTGATCATGCAGGTTAACGCGAATAATCCATGTGAATGGGTAGGATCCCTAGGTATAGCCTTTTCCTTCGGGAGAATGATATTCGTCCTCATGTATTGTACCGCTGGAATTTCAAGCGGCCATATTATCTTGTTATATCCTATTTTTTATTCCTTTTCTTGTTGAATTCCTTAAGTTTGATCCCATAAATGTATATAATATTGGTGCAGGTGTGCGTATAAATCCCTCCTCCGTGTTTGGGTTGTTTGTTGCTCGAAAGGCGACTTTGAATCAAGTGATTTTTGACATTGTTGCACAGTGTTTGGGTGCAACCTATGGGGTAGGAATGGTGAAGGAATTATAGCAGACTTACTATTCTACTCTTCCAAGTTACAGGTATGTTCTCAATCCAACATTTGATTTATTAGCTTAAATTTCAAACTGGGTACTTATGATAATCTGCTTTATGGATGTAGGGGTTGCGAGAATACTTCAGTGAAATCAGGAATTTGGATTTGAGATTGATGGGAGCAATATATGAAATCTTGGGCATGTAGTCAGATTATATACAAACGATCTTCAAAGACGGTCTTCAGATCAGTCTGATAAACTTGTATCCAATATTATACTAGATATGCCACTAAAGACAAGCCCTGATGACCCAAATACACTAGTCCATTATAGGTGTTATGTTATGGGAATCAACACACCTTCCCTTCTTCTAGGAGAACAACTCACTCAAGAATCCCTGGTAATTATGATGCTAGCCCAAAGAATTCAAACCATTCAAAATAGAAATTTACCATAAGTGAGATCAAAATGTAGCTTGTTAAGATATAAGTTACTCATAGTTTAAGATGGATTTATTATGGTCCTTTTTTGAATTTTTTTATTTTATAATTCATTACCACCTTACAAAATTGATATTCATTATTCCAATCACTATTTTTAATACCTTTCTATCTTTTGAACTTGTACACTTTCGAGAATATCACATGTATATGTTGAATTTTTTATTTTATAACTCATGTGATTATATTGTCTTCTAGAATTAATATTAATTATTCCAAACGCTCATGTTAATACCTTTCTAGTTTATGAGCTTCTAAACTTTAGAAAAAACCTGAAATACTAATTGTATTTGACTCCTTTCTCCAAGGCCACCTCCTTCGTTCCTCTCTTTTATGGAGAAATGACTTAGTCTCAGTTGTAAGACTCATAGTTCATGCTTCTTGGGTCAGTCTTTTTGCACCTATTTTTAACTCCATGAGAACTATAGATAAATGAATGAAATACATTTAGTAATTCAGGCTTCTTGGCGGCTTATTGCTTAAAAAATCTTTAAAAAATACAAATATTCTTCTTGTAGATGAAGTTGAAGGGTGCTAGCTCAATGGTAGAGCGGTTGCATTATATAATGCAAAAGGATGGTGGTTTTATTCCACCGTTCCTTATCATAAATATTTGCATTCTATCACTACTAAATTGAGGGGGGTATTGAGACAATATTTTTGTAAATTGTCTCAAATTAAGACAAAAAAAAAATGTGTGCTATCTTTACGGGTGTGTGCAAGAAGTTGAGGGTCTCTTTTGGCATGTTAGATGTAATACAAAACTGAAAAAACAGACATCCATCAACTTGCATGGATATTTTGAGACACTTACACAATGAATCTTGCGATCAGTAAAAAACAAGAAATGTAGGAAATTGAATGACCTTTCCTAATATATATATATATATATATATTTCTATATATTTCTATTGAAAATGTTGTTAACTATCTAAAGTTAGATATTTTTTAATG